>JAHHFK020005258.1:0-151740 GCA_024533555.2 Aedes koreicus | reverse complement strand
CAACATACTTCAAGCATTGTGGTACATCCCCATGTTGGATAAATTGTATCACCGCTGGACTAGCGAGTGCTTCTAATCGATTGGTAAAATACTCAAACTGCAACGCACGTTCTGTTTGACCTGGTAAACCAGTTTGAGCAGAAATTGAGTTTTTCAAATCGATGAATTTATTTTTCGCTTCAAAAACATCATTTCGTTCAAGTAAATCATCTAATTCGGCAGTAAGTTTCCCCCAACCATCTGATTCTTTCATGCCATGTTTGGCTATGCTTAATTTCTGAAAGGTTGCTTCCAGTCGTTCCAGTTTATGCATGTAGACACCGGTATCCTTATTGACGTGGCTTATGTCGTTCTGAAGTTGATGCATTTTATCCATTAGAGTAACGGCTTCTATCTGAATATTCTTAACGTCTTTTACAACGTGAGGCATAGTGATTATAAGCTGATGACTTGATTTTTTCTAAAGAGTAGTTCATTTGTTCCACATAAAGCTGCAATCTGGACACTAAAGACGAAACCATTAACTGAAAAAGATATGTGTTTTGAATGTACGTATCTAACAGATTCCCAGTAACCAATTATACATCTTTGTTTTCCACACTTTGGTGGTTTTTGAAGTAATCGTTCGTCCATTGGACAACATCAAACGCATCCTGAGAAAAGCAAGTAAGGTCCTGAAACGAAAGGTATTTGTTTATATTAGCAAAATCTTTATAACATCCGCAATCATATCAAAACATTTTAGTATTAACTTAAAATGTATTGCCTGCTACCAAATTGCTGTCTCTTGTATTTCTAAGATGATTGTGAACGTCCATTGTTGGCGACCCATAAGAATTATTTCCCTGTGTGTGTGTGTGTACTTTTGAAATCGCGGGATCGGAATGTTTGACATTGGCTTCTAAGCCGTTTCTCCTCAGAAACTATGTTAGAAACTCAATGCACTAACATCAGGAGCCGTATTGCGGATCTCGAAACGAAGAACTTTTTCTCACACGCGTTCGTACAAAAAGTCGTTCGTTTCGAGCTACGTAATGCCACCCCAGGTGTGATACTAGCGGGGTATTCCACAATTCACTTTGTGACTTTGGCGTGAGAGATATGGATGTTAACCACTACGCCGGGGTCGCCCCCACAATCTTAGATTTCTTACTTTCCAATTGAAGGGAAACGAGTGTACTTTTACACTTTTTATTTTCGTGGCAACTTATGTTGTTGTTTATTCATTTGTTTCATGGAATAAATAGCCAAAATACCAGATTTCTAGACAAAATAGTCAAAAGGTCGAAAGTAACAATTGTAAACAATGACTTAAAACGTAAATTTCCTGGAAATGCCAGGTTGCTAACATCTATATCCACGACCCACGGGAAAGTAATAACCCCCTGTATCTATTTCTGGTGCTATGTATTTTGTTTGTGGGACCTTTTGACTATTTTGTCTAGATTTGCTCATGGTCTGTAATTGCACCATTTTTTAAAAGGGTTAATGTTTTGATCATGGTAAATACCTGACTGTTCGGAATTAAGCACATAGTCACAAAAAAGTGTAACTTAAAACTAACGATGAATTTAAACCATCTCGGTCTTCTGAAGAAGAAGGTTGTTTCATCCGTTGCACATTGCGCCTTACCAAGAGATCGCTACCAACAGGATCTCACACGCAAGCACCTTATTTCACTTTTCGTGGTTGCGCCCACCGACTGGCTACAAATACACCACTGGCTTGGTCAACCGACTGCCTAGCACACGACTGCATAACTAATGGCTGCCTAGCCAACGGCTTGCTGGCTGCCTGCCACGCAGAAAAATATCGTGTAGTAAAAACTACCATTTTACCCGACTATGTCTATCTTTAAAACTACCTTGAAATTTCAGTCAAATTTACTACGTTTATGGTAAATCCTTCAACATTTGTGGTATATTTTACAGACCTCATATTGATATCAACCGCACTATGGTCGATCTAATCGCAGGCATGGTAAAATCAAACGCATCTATAGTCAGGTGAAAATTGTTGGTGTTTGCCCTTAATTTAACCCAAGTAACCATGAAGCTCTGTATAGATACATCAATTTTGCATTATATTAGGATATAAGTTTATGGGATATTTTGGAGAAAAAAAACATCAAAAATGTATTTAATTTTTTTCTATTTGAATTCATTTCCTCTGTTACGTTTTATTTAGGGATATTAATTCATATTATTTTACGGCATTTTAGCGTTACATTGATGGGATTTATTTTTAATAAGCTCAAATGTGTTTCCTACATCGGGATTCGAACCAACGCTTCTCACTATTGATCGATAAAGGCCGGTTGCGTTAACACTCTTAGCCAAGAGAGCAATGGAATTATACAAGACAACTGCATAATATAAACGAAGCATACCCTAAGCATACCCTCTTTGTCGTTCTATAAAAACGTATTTCATGCAGCTATTTTCAGATTCTGGCTAAACACGTCGTTGAGACTGCGATACCCGAACCTTTTATCAGTGCAAACCTCAACCCGATACGAGTTACAAATTAAATCATACCCACCGCCGACACAATTTTGATACCCGGTGCAGGTTGAAACTGGATCATAAATGAAAATGATATATCATATATATGAGAATGAAGATTCCTCGTTGAAAAAACAGCTCAGTCCTCTGAATACCAACAACCAGAAAAACCTGCGTCTCCCCATAATGCAGCCATATTCCAAACCAAATTTACTGCTGCTAAGTCCAAGGTGAAGGAGAATGAAGATGACGATTCTGGATCTGACAGGCAGCTCGGCTCGATCATATGTTTCTCATTTCTAAAGTCAAATTGGAATACGTCATCCAGATGATACTGCACCAATGCTGCTTTTTAGCTAGCGATGAAGCATTTATTGAGATAATGCATCATTTAATGCGTATTTAACGTTAAGTTGTTTGTAGATATATGGTAATGCATCATAACATTTTTAATGTAAAGGTAATGCTATAGCATGGGAGTTGTTGAAAAAATGACATATGGCATTTCTGTTGCTGATAGTCAGTCGAATTAGTGTTATGATATAATGCTTGTGGTTACTTGGGAACCCTCGAAATTGTAGTTTCTACTGCGGTTTTTTTTTTGCGTGTAGGCCATCAGGTTAATCAACGTAACTTTTCAAAAGGACGTATGTCGCAAATGTAAACAAATCTAGTTTTTCATTCTAACCTGTTATTAATAACACGCTTAATGTAGTAGCAATTGCCAAATATTATTATCAAATTTTTTCAGTTATGTGCGCCAAATTTCGTATGCGACCTATCTGATTTTCTTAAATGTTAAGCAAATAGTTCAGATACACCACACAGCAAGCCGACGTATCTGCGCTTAAAAATTATACCCGGTGTATCTGACATGACGCAAGTGCTAAACGTTCTAAAATACCGACGTATCCAACCGGTGTATGTTACAATGTGTATGGCTAGGTGTATGGTATGGAGGCAAATCGGTGTATGTGTTAATTCTCTCAAAAACAGAGCAAAAGTGAATGAAAACCAGCATTTATACTACTTTTAATATTATCTAACCATGATAGAATCAACAGATCGAATAAAACTTGAAACGCAGTTAAATAGGATTTAAGGAAAGCATCTGAAACTTCTACCTCATTTTTCTCAATTCCTATCAAATGTTAGATACGACTATTTGAGAAGTTATGCTTGTAATAATCAATAGTTTCTCGCCAGTGCACCCTCCAGGCTACGTGCCTCCGGCAGCTGCCAATCTAATACTGACTCATTGCCGGTCCGCTCAGCTTCAATACTGCCAAACGAATGAGAAATTTTGTTGTTGTTTTTAAGAGGGACTTTCACGTTCGTTTAGATCTATTCTAAATAGAGTAACTTTCAGTCAGTTTCGTATTTCCATGCTAAATGTCAAAAACTGAGTAACTTGAAATAAGGAAACTGAGTAAATGCAACTCTGATTTTAAAAGCGCTAAACATATAAAAATAGAGTAATTATAATAAAGCTGTCAAATGCGAAAAACGTGGTTCAGTCCAAGGTTTAGTCGATATATCGGAAATTGATTCGGAAACGGTTCGGAAGTTAAAAGGTAAGGGAAATGTGTTTTTTATGTTAATAGAACTTAAATATCAATACTTAATAGGATTTAGCTCTCACATCTCCACTTGTGGAAACTTCGTTCCGGGATATGTGGGAAAATGTAATTGCTCGAAAACAGCCGCACAGACAGACGTTTAAGAAAGAACAAAATTAGTCGATGACTTTGTGTAAATTTTCAAATCTCTAGCAATCGCTAGCGTTAGCAATCGATTCTTCACTAACGCAACGTAGTTCACTTAGTCGAGGTGCGAAGTTGCGGCATCTGCTAGCATGTCAAAAAGTCACGCCAACGTTCGCCACACGCCACACGATATTGACACGATGTTTTGACGTGCAATTAGATGCCACATAGCGGCAACAAAACTAACAGATTTGCTTCAAGCTAGTTGCTTATTGTCATTTGGCGATTCCTTTTAAATTGACGGTTGCGAAATTTTACACACGCTGAGATTCAAGCTTGTATGGCTGTGACAGCCGTATCACCAATACTACAAGAGTCCCGTCGGACGATCGCCATCAAGGTGCAGACGATCCGGAAAACCCAATTATAGAAATAGAATAAAATAAATTATGGAATTAAAATAAATGATTATAGAATTAAAACCACTCTGTCCGGGTTTTAATTAGCTAAAATTAGATAATGAGTAATGCTTACTCTAATTTTGACAAGTGACCTAGTTAATCAATAAAGAGTAACTCTATAGCTACTCTAATTATGGTAATTCCACTTTTAACAAAACTGAGTCGTTTTCTACTCTGTTTAGAGAAAATACAAACAAGCTTGATTGAGTAATGTTTACTCTAATTTTGACAGGTGACCTAGTTAATCAAAAATGAGTAACCCTTTAATTACTCTAATTAGGGTTATTCCACTTTTAACGAAACTGAGTCGTTTTCTACTCAGTTTTGAGTAACTACGAACGAGCGTATTGGAAAATTTGCGAAGGTGTACCCCTTATACAGTGTTGATGAGTGTGAATTATAATCTATAGTATACTGATATTAAAATGACCCGTGTATCAATAATCAAAATTCAGATCCTCAAATTCGAGCATCCTTTATGGAAATCAAAAAGTGGTCTTATTGTTTTGTCGTATGCGGTGTCTGTAACTTTTAAAGTGGTGAATGAAAAATGATGGATTTAATGCAGATGAGAATTTAGGCTACTTCTGGACCACAGCCAAAATTTTAGCTCAATTGGTTGTCGAGAAAATGAAAGGCAAGCCCCCTAACATGACCATTATGTATGAAAATCAGGCTTTGGTCTTATTGTATTGTCCGTCACTGTGTATCGTTCACTGCTGCATATGGGACTTGCTCACATTTGAAGTCTGCGATAGGAAAGTACTGTGCATTTAGTAAATTTGATCTGCAAAACAGAATAATGAGACATCACCTTATATTTCCATTTTTATTAATAGTTCACAATTGTTAGAGGATAATTTTGAATAATTGAATCGATACGCGGGAATGTTTCCAACCGATCTATCGAGCATTAGTTACGTTATAAGCGTTTAAATTGTAACGATATTTCGTGACGGTTGCTATTTTCAGATTTTCATTCGACACCCTGGCAGTGTGAACCAATCAGATTGTGGCGCAAATAAGATGTCATTTTCGACCAATAGCTTTATGCGTTTCTTTTAAGTACTTTTTAATTAGTTTAAACAAATGAATGGATTAAATTATTAACAGGGATTCAGCGTAGATGTTCTACCTTTCGAAGGAAATACTTATCGTAAAATTTCAGTGGCCACTGAGGAGATATTTTTTGTTCAAAATCTGCACTCGTAACGTAAAGCAGTCGATTTCAGAAATTTTAGAACGGCGCCCCTATACAGGATTAGAAAGAGAGACGTAAGTCCTACGTCAAAAAAGGACATCACTATTCAATCAATATTTCTACACTCAGCTAAATAAACTGTCGGAATCAGTATAAATTTCATAAATTTGCCGTATGAAATATAATGATGTTGAAAAAATAAAAATATGGAGCAACCTGGATTCAAACCTTGAACGTTGAGGTTGTGGGTCCAGTGACTTGCCCACCAGTGTATAGCAACACTTGTAACCGAGAAAGCTTAAAGGCGTACAAGAACAACGTCGTGTGAAACAAAATCCATTCATAAGTCAGCCTTATGAAATTCCAAAGCATCGTTCATAAGTTGAACCTTATGAAATTTTTAAGTTTATTTGCCTGAGTGTATAAAAAAAAATCTTATCCCACAATTCTGCACACAAGAAAAAAAAAAAAGCAAAAAAAAAATTTTATATTCCCTTTTAAACTTTATTCTTTTTACATCACTGCGATGCATAAAAAGTATGCATTGAATCAATGTATATTATACATTGTAATAAATTTTAGGTAATTATTATTTTCCGTGCATATTCCGTTATACACTTTAGGAGCTGGACGACTTGTTAAAATTTAATTTTCTTTTGTCTCCAACAGATGACAGAGTACCTAAAACTCGATCCGAAGTGGTGTTTTCTAATTTTTTGCGGCTACCGTCGATCCCTTATTGCTAGCGCCAGTGTGCCAGTGTATGCATCAACACATTCGAAGCCGGCGAATGATTGGATGATAACAGCACAAGGTAAATCCAATAGGAATCATGCGGGGTTTATGAATGTTTATCAGCTGATTGCTATTTTACCTTCATCGATCGAGTTTATGGTTGAAAATGACTACGAAAGCAAAATATAAATCAAAAATTAATAAAAGTATCTTATATATAAATATGCATAGCAATTTCATTTTGCAGCGTTTGGTGGGGCAATGAGAGCGCAAGTCAATCCAAAGCCGAGGGTTAAGGAAGGGTAATGGCGAACTGGTCTATGTGGACTACTTGAACGCCATTGGGTAGGGAGGGGATTGGAGATGTAGGTTATTGAGTGCTTGAGTGCTTTTGAGAGATTTACGCTGCAAAATGTAAATGGGTCATGAGGCCCATTTCCGTTTGAATCACCCTTTACTTTAAAGACTCATTCTTGAGCAGAAATTGAAATGGAATCGAAATTACACTGAAATGGAACCGAAACGGAATCGAAATGAAATTGAAATGGATGCAAAACGGATTCGAAACGGAACCGGAATAGAACAGAAATGGAATTGTAATGGAATTGAAATGGAATCGAAACGAAACCAAAGCGGACCCGAAATAGAACATCCGAAACGGAATCGAAACGAAACCGATATGGAACTGAACCAGAAGTGAAATGGAACTACTGTGATTAACACCCCTCTTCTATAGTAAGTCAAACACTAAACCCTCACTGAGCGGACCCTCCGCACTGTTGCTAAAATAAACTACTTGGAAAGGTTAAATATACTACTCGTGCTTCCTAAGCGGGCCCTCCGCGTCCTATCTCTAATAAACATGCTTGTCATCGTCAGTATAAAGTATCACTTTTCTGTGGCTTTGTGCTTCATTTCGAACAGTCAGATATTTACCATGATCAAAACATTCCCCTTTTCGAAAATTTTGCAATTACTTTCACTTATTACACCATGGGTAAACCAGGTATTTTGGTTATTCATTCCATGAAACAAATGGATAAACAACAACATAAGTTGCCACGAAAATGAAAAGTGTACTTTTAGTCGTTTCCCTTTGATTGAAAGTAAAAAGTTTAAGAGTGAATTGCGGCCAGTATCACACCTGATGTTAGTGCCTTTATATAAACGTTCTACGACGTGGCAAAGAAATAAATGTGCAGAATATGTGATACTTTCACTACTGGTCAAATTCTTGGTCTCACATGCATGTTTATAGCATGAGATAAGCCCTCTCACCATCGACAATGTGACAAATTTGACCCGCGAGAGGGATATATAAATATGCATAGCAAGCAAAAAAAATTTCGTATGGTTATTATTCTTAACGACCTATTGGGGTTATCATCCAAACCATTAAAGAAGTGGTTGGAGGATTTGTGATATCGTTCGTTTAAGGTAATATTTTATCAGGGTATGGTTTATGCGTTGCAATGCATATATTTAAAGTATGCTCTGGAATGCATAAATTTGATGAATTCATTGGAACGCATATATTTGATTTATGCGTTGTTCGCACTACAGCGTTGTAACATGATACAAGGCTATCTTGATGACATTTTCCTTGTAGATACTTTTCAAAACACCCTTGTATTATGTTACAAGTCTGTAGTCTGAACAAAGCATTATTTCTTATCGTATAAAAATCGTTTTTTCTTTCCACCGACTGGATAGAACGCAGAATGTTTTTTTACAGAATTAATGCCTTTTTTTATATTTGTTTTTTTCCTCCGTGTACCTGGGTTCTTTCATTTATAGCGGAGGTAGAATTTAATTTTAGTTCTTATAGTACCCATCACTATATGACCAGTATCATCATTATAAGTGCCGAGGGGCAACTTTATAAGGAAATAAACTGTTTCCTTAGTTACTTTAGCTTATCTTCAAAGTAGACGTAACTTGTTCAATCGCATTATTCTGGAAAAAACAAACACCTAGTGTAGCCAAAAATCGTTAAGAAAATCACATCATAAACTTGTGGATTCACTAACAGTGGCTTATTAATATTTGTAACATTTGAGTAACTAAATTTATATTGATTATTGCCAATGCAAGAATGCTTACCATTTTCGTTGTATTTGATAATCTACAATTTCAAACGAACATATTTCCAGGTTGTAAATGATCAAGTCTCTACTGCGCTTATTAATACCGTAGTCAAATTTGTTCTTTAGGTAAATTGGAAAAATTAGCTGTTTTCGCTACTTCCTGCAGCTCAATATATTGATAAACAAGCTCGGAAAAGTTCCGAGGAGTTATGACTAAAATATACACGTAGAATCTGTCGAGCAAAAGAAAACAAACACGGTCGTTGTATCTTAATTATATTTGGGAATTAATTTGGACCCATACACTGAAGCAAATAAACCTTTGAATTTCTAAGGCGCAACTTATATGAACCATACACAGGAAAAAATCTTCTAGTAAAAACTACCATTATACCCGACTATGCCGATCTCTAAAACTACTATGAAATTTCAGTCAAATTTACTACGTTTATGGTAAAACTTTCATCATTTGTGGTATATTTGACTGACCTTATATTGATTGATCTTTCGCAGGCATGGTAAAATCCAACGCATTCAAAGTCAGCTGAAAATTGTTGGTGTTTGCGCTTAATTTAACCCTCGAAATGGCAGTTTCTACAGCGGTTTTTTTTGCGTGTACGCAAACGTATCTATTGTATGCAAGCCTTAATTTACTCTAAGTAGAACTACATAGATGGTCAGTTCTCTTTCTGCTTTCGATTGGTACGTTTGTTTTTGGTTTTTTTTCCGCTTGCCTTCTCCCAAGGGTCGGGCTTCCTCATCCTTTTATCCGGATTCCCCATTTTTATTTCCGAATTTTAAAAAAAAAAGATTTTATTATCAAAAATTTAAAACTTTTACAACAATTTGACACAGAGTTTTGTTTTATTTTAGTGTTTCAAAAAGTCAACAAAATTGTTTGAAAAAGATTGTTTGTTTTTAGATTTAGTTTTTTTTTAATGTATCTTTTCCCGAAGATTGCGCAAAATTTTAAAGCGCACGTTTTTTAAAATTTAAATCAAAGCAAGCCTTAAATTAATTTTACCCCCTTTCTTCCAGGTCAATAGAATTTAGCACCATTTTTTATTTTTTTTTGTTATTATTTTTTTATTGAACTTTGATGAAGTCAGATGTATGATGGGAGTTGGGAGTATGGGAGCCTTCTTCTATACGGCATTGTAATCAGTTTGCATTCCCGCATAACGAAAAACTATTTGCTATATAGTCAAAACTATATTTCGAATGTAAGATATATTATCACATTTTATGTTATTGTTATCGAATAGTTTAATCTCATTTTCACCATACAACCTCTACATTAACACATATTGTTAATGTATGCCATATTGTCATTGAAAGGTTTTTTATTGTCTGCACTTGGTCTGAATTATATACCAACTTTTTGGTATACAGTGCAGCAAAAATTTTGTTCGTGAAAATTGCAATTTTTTTTATGGTAACCTAACTTAACCGCCTATTCAGCATATTGTTATTTGGCCTATTACCATCTGACATATTGATTAAAGTATAAAGGAGATTGTTAGTTTATAGTTGTCAACTATAAGGGCAAATGTCGTAACAATAACGGAAACGGTCGTCAAAAATAAGGGAAATGATCCAGAAATGGTTTGTGATTATGCGGGTTGTACTTTCATCATCAACCCTGTCGCTTTTGTTACAGCAGCAATGTGCGAGTTGAAAAATACTGTGCGATTTACCTTCGGCAATGGAGCGGATAATTGCACTGCAGTGTTAACGATTCCTCTTTTGAAGATTTTCAATATCTCCTTACGCCAGGGAAAATATCCAACACGTTGGAAATCTTCGTTCATGTTCCCGATTTTCAAGAAAGGAGATAAACAAAATGCCGAAAATTATCGAGGAATCACATCGCTCTGTGCCTGCTCAAAAGTCTTCGAGATCATCGTCAACGACTTGTTGTTTGCTAGCTGCAGACACTACATCTCTCCTGAACAACATGGATTTCACCCCAGAAGATCGATTTCAACCAACCTTGCACCTTTTGTTTCCTCGTGTCTCCGGAATATGGAAGCTGGATCTCAAGTCGACGTTGTTTACACGGATCTCAAGGCTGCTTTTGACCGGGTCGACCATACTATACTTTTGGCAAAGTTAGACAAACTTGGTGTGTCAAGTAACTTAGTTCGTTGGTTTAAATCTTACCTAACGGACAGGATACTCTGTGTGAAGATCGGCTCAGCTCAATCGAGCTACTTTACTAATATGTCGGGCGTACCTCAAGGCAGCAACTTGGGACCACTGCTGTTCTCAATTTTCATCAACGAGGTTGGACTGATACTTCCACCTAACTGCAGGTCGTTCTATGCAGACGATGTGAAAATTTATGTGGTTGTGCGATGCTTCACTAATTGTTTACGACTACAGCACTTGATCAGTAGCTTTGAAGAGTGGTGTTCCAGGAATTTCCTCACTCTGAGTGTTAACAAATGCTTCATTATCACATTCCATCGAAAATTGAACCCAATTGCATTTGATTACATGATAAATAATCAACCTCTGCAGAAAGTTGATACTGTTCGTGACCTTGGAATCACCCTTGACTCCGGTTTGACATTTAGACAACACTACACGGATATGATCACCAAAGCCAACAGACAGCTCGGTTTCATGTTTAAGATCTCCGACGAGTTTCGTGATCCCACCTGTCTGAAAGCATTGTACTGCTCTCTCGTGCGTTCTATTCTGGAATTTGGAGCCGTTGTGTGGTGCCCGTATCAAGGAATCTGGATTGCGAGGATTGAAGCAGTCCAAAGGAAATTTGTTCGTTATGCTCTCCGTCATCTGCCGTGGAATGATCCGGTCAACCTTCCAGCATACCAGGATCGTTGCTCACTCTTGGGAATTGAAACATTGGAGCATAGGCGTACAGTCATGCAAGCAGTTTTCGCAGCAAAAGTGCTACTAGGTGAAACCGACTCTCCCGGAATTCTGGCCGAACTCTTTATCTACGCTCCCGAACGAGTTCTGAGAACAATAAATTTTCTACAGCTCGGAGCTCGTGCTGCAAACTACGGCCAACACGATCCAATTCGATTCATGTCATCGCGCTTCAATGAACTCTACGCTCTGTTTGACTTCAACTGTTCCGCAGAGACCTTCCGTCACCGGATTCAGCGTAGTTGGATGGAGAGCCGCTAGTTCAGAAATGGTGGCATTTACTACGTACTGGCATTAATGGCGAAGATACTAGACGACTGATTCCATCACGATAGCTTATTTAAGTATTACTGACCAGTTTTGTGTGTGTACTAGAATTAATGTTGTTTTGCTTGCTTTGTATTCCTTCTATTCATGTTGATTTCTGTAGTGTACGATTTAGAAATAGGAGGTTTTTACGCCACATGGCTTTTCCCCTATTACATTCCAATAAGATGTTAAGTCAGTTGGAATTAAATCAATAAATAAATAAATAAATAAATAAAATAAAAAAACAAACCAGCGGGAGGGGGAAATATATCATCAGAAGGGGGGGGGGGCGCCGATAAAAAAAAAAAAGAAGAAAAAAAAGAGGCAAAAAAAAAAACCCCCTCCCCAACAACAAAAACCAGCGGCGGTTGTTTGCTCCGCCCCCCGCCACCCCCACCCAGCTGGTCTTCTATTATCTAACGAAAAAAAAGATAAAAAACACATGTCGCATGCCCCGGATCACAAAAGCTATGTGCGAATATACGATCTCCCACCGGAGGTCCCCGACCAGGAGATCATTACGGTTTTGTCAAAATATGGACACGTGAAACGCATCGTGCGTGAGAAGTTTTCGGCGGAGCTGGGCATTCGCGCCTACACCGGTGTGCGAGGCGCGTACATGGACGTGAAGCAGGAAATCCCGTCATCGCTGCACTTCGCCAATCGGAAGGGTAACATGTAGTACGAAGGCAACAAGGATAAATGCTTCATCTGCAAAGAAGTGGGACATCTGATGGCTTCTTGTCCCAAGCGGAATGTTCAGAGTCAGTCGAAAGTCCGTCGGCAAGAAAATGAACAGAAAACAGGTAAATGGAAGAAAACGTCCGCATCTG
Source organism: Aedes koreicus (assembly GCA_024533555.2). Lineage (NCBI taxonomy): Eukaryota > Metazoa > Arthropoda > Insecta > Diptera > Culicidae > Aedes > Aedes koreicus. The sequence continues at coordinate 139,006 of JAHHFK020005258.1, read as the reverse complement.
CAGTAACCGTAGACACAGCCAACATAGGATCTGAAGCTGAAGGTGATAGCGAATTGGAAACGCTAGAGGTGCTGGACGACAAAATGGAGGAATCTGTCATGATACCGGTGGATAACGAAATCAGGAACGCTGAACCGAAGGATATGGATACGCGCGATCGCGCGTTGTTACAGTTTGCTGCATTCATGTCAACAGGGATCAGTAAACAAAAAGAGATGGCTAGAATTGCAAAAGAACAAGAAGAAGGTGCCATAAAGTAGCCCCAAGAAAGAAGAAGAACTCTAGTTTGTTTAAGAAATAGTTTTTTTTGTGTGTAACCCACAAACATTGCCTATGGCTCCGTAAAGCTAACGCGATTGAGCCGTACAAATAAACGAACTGGTAAAAAAAAAGAACTACACAGAAAAAATTCTTGTAGTAAAAACTACCATTTTACCCGACTATAGTCCCGACTATATATGCCTACTCTGAGAAAAATTTCATCGTTGTACCGACAATTAAATCATGGTCAGGATGACTATCGCATATAATGGTTTCAATAACCATGAAAATGGTCGAATTCACCACGTTCATGGCATTTTTGACTATGATCATGGTAACGAGGACTATTCCGACATTATGGAAAATGTTGCATCAACTATTTATAATGGTAGTTTTGACCATGATCATAGGGTCGGACTTCCTGATCATTTGATCAGATCTCCTCATTTTTCATTTCGATCTTTGAAAAAGATCAGATGATCTTATCAAGATTTAAAATCTTTTATGACAGTTTGAAACAGACTGTTGTTTTATTTCAGTGTTTCAAAATGTCAACATGCCTGTTTTGATAACAATACAGACTGTGTAAACTTTTGAAGCGTAACTCTTTTCAGGGTCTATCCATTGTATCCTCCCATGGAATCCTTAAGTTTAAACCGGGTAGTAAGGCCTTTCACCTGCTACAAAAGTTGCTGCTAATGGATCCGAACAAGCGCATTACTTCGGAACAGGCAATGTTGGATCCCTAATTTTCGGAAGATCCCATGCCTACGGCGGACGTCTTTGCCGGCTGCCCTATACCTTATCCAAAGCGTGAATTTCTCACCGATGAAGATCAGGACGACAAAGGTGAAAGAAACGGCAGCAACACCAACAACAACAGCAGACCAACGTAAGAATATGGTTCAGTTATACACAATAACATTTGTGAATTGGTTCTTATTTCTATAGCAGCAAGCTCAACAAAACCAACAACAACAGCAGTCAAATGTAAGTGGTTTGAATTTGTTAGTACGTTTCAATGACTTTTTTTTATCATTTCTCAAGCATTAGAATCAGCAGCAAACACAACAATAGCAGGCAAACGTAAACCACACTTATAACCTTTAAAAAACCATAAAACCTTGCATAACAAGGATTTCCCTTTCAACAGCAACATAACCAGAAATCTCAACAGCAGCAGCAGCAGCAGGAACAACAACAGTAAGCGCAGAACCAAGGTGGACCACAGTGCTGTTAAAAGGGTGCGCATGTACGGCCTGAGTGGGCACCCTAGGAACGGCAGGATCAACAGGATTATCAACAACAGGCCCAACAAGCTACGGTGGCAGCAGCTCAAAAATTTTGCCTGCAAATGGAGATCACTCGCCGATGATGTCAAAAACTGTGTAATTTATTCATTTATTTGTAACGATAACGTGTTAGTATACACTTTATATCAAGTCAATTAATTAATTTTGTTCACAACAGTTTCGTACCGGGACAGCTCAACTGGGCTCATCGCTTTGTTCTGATCTACTTCATCGTTCATTAGAATATTCTTGATCGTATTTAGCATTTGGGCCAGATGGTCGGTGACAAAGTAAACCAAGTGCTTTACGAAATCAAGGTGCCAAAAAGGTCTGTCCATCGTATCGTATCGTATGTTTCCCATCCAAAGCCGTCAAAGGCAAGACACTTCTGGCGATTTTGATTGGTGCAACTAGTTCCCATGTCTGTAGTTCCAAATCGTACCGCTCAACTGACTCCAACTGCTCATACAGAGCTGCCACTCCTGCTCCGGAACGACCATACTTCATCGCCGGTATAATTGATCATTCATTATTTTCGGGATGATAACATTCTACAGTCGGTACTCTTTCCTTGCTGTCGAATTCTCCAATGCACTACAGTAACCTACTGACTACGGTAACGCCCAGTCGTTTTGAATGGATTGGTTGAATCTAGGTCCATTTATCCAGTTCCGGATCATAGTTCCAAGAAGAAAAATCACACTCATGTTTCATGCCCAGAATATATCAGTTTATATAACATATTTATCCTGAAATATAAATTATTATTTTAATAATATGATTAATAATAATTATAATATATTGGTCTTATATTAATACAGAAACCAAAGGACTTGCGTTTGTTATGAAATGTTTGCTTTTTTCTCTTCATTTTTATTTACAATTTGAGACACTGAAAAAAATGTGTCGTTGTTTTAAGAAGATTGCCCGATCAGCGGCCCGATCTTTGGAAAAGATTTGAAATCTTGTGAAGATTTTAAATTGACCAGATTGACCGACCCCTTGGATTTTATACAACTTACAAACAAGGAAATCACTTTTCTTTATTTTTTGCGTTAATTTATCTCGTAGTTTTATGCGGTTTTTTGTGTTTATTTTTCTTATTTTTTTTTTTTTTGTTTTTTTTTTTGTTCCTGTTTTTTTTTTTTTCATTTCTTGTTTTATTAATTTTGTTTCTTTTGGAAATTTTTTTTTTTTTTTATTTTATTAATTTTATCTCCCCGGTTTTTTGTGTGTTTTTTTTATTTGTTTTTTTTTTCTGTGTTTTATTTTATTATTTTTTTTTCGAAATTTGTGGACTTGTCAATTCCCCCCCCCAAGGGAATTCGTTTTTGATTTTTCTCTATACTGTTGTCAAATAATACAAAAGCTTCACATTCAAAATGTTCCTCTTGGCGAATCGCTTATCAGGAAAGTTCAGAAACATTCGGCGTTATTATGGTCCGAACGGACCATGCAAACGGAATAGGCCATGTCACTGATAATAATCCCTTTTTTTGCAGCGGTGCCACAAGCGACGACGAGCGGCAGCAGATGCTAGAGCTGGCTCAGGTGCATTCGGAAGATATGGAGAAAATATTTCAACTTGGATCTTTCGGGATGAAAACATTGGTGATTGAACGACGCCAACCTCCGGTTCCGGTCTCTATGAAAGTTATAATAATTCATTTGAAAATTAAAACCTTTTTATGTTAAACCACTTTTTCTTTCAATCAAAACAGCATACATTTATTTTGATTGCACGATACTTTCTAGTTGAAAGTTCATTTCCAAATAAAAAATAATTTGCTTTCATTTTCAAATATGCCACGGTGTGGATTTGACAGTTCTACAATCCGCAAAAAAAAACTTTTAAAAATATTACACTTTCTTTAATTAAAACACTTCCACAAAGAAATTATATTAAAAAAAAATGATTTTTTTTTCACCCCGTCCGTTCAGACCTCCGTTTATAAAAATTTCAACTTAAACCGCAAACCTTAAATTAATCAGTTGAAGGTTTTGATTTTAAAACTACAACACCAACACCCCCCCACTTTTAATGTCAATAATAATAATAATAATTATTATTCTTGTTGAAAGCCCCTATTGCGTATATTGGTAAAAAAAAAAAAAGAAAACAACCTCTAACACACAAATAAAGCAAACCCCACGCAAAAACGCGCGTACACTTACAACTCAATGCCCATAAATCGCTGAACCCCCCTGTTTTCTTCCCACCAGCCGGGTCCCCCGATCGGGCTTTGCCGTTTTCCGTTGCCGCTATCATTGTTTGCAGTTTTCAAATTTTTCCTTCCTTTTTTTTCTTTATAGGTTATAGGATCCAAAACCCCATTATTGGTAAAATTCCCCTTTAACCAAAAAAAGAGGATCCCAAACACCTCTTTCCCCTATATTTAATATCTCGCAAAAATCTCAGATTGGGGGTTTGTTTACCCCCTCTCTCCACAATTTCATTGCACAAAAGGGAGAAAAAAAAAATACACATTTTACTTTATCCGTACCCCCATAATAAATAAATTAATCACCATCGTGATTCCCTCCGCGGGGTTATGGTGGGTGATAACCCACCCATGGGTTGTTGTTTCTTACTGAGCAGGTAGTTTACGCATGGCGCGAGTTTCTTGAATTCTCTACACGCTAAGAAAAAAGTACCTAAAATTAAGTTTTTTTCACCCATCTCGCATGTTTTGTGCATTAAGTTAAAATTAGGTATAAGATGAAAACTCAATTTTGGGTTATTACATTTCAAATAGCAATGGGTAAAATTTACCTATTTTTGGGTACTTACATTTCAAGTGCCAATGGGTAAAATTTACCTAATGAATTATTGAAATAAATGGGAGAAATTTATACATAAACATAGATACCTAATGATCATTTTTTTCGAACAGAATATTAAAACACACGGACAAATAGTTAAATCGATCATTTTTATTTGTCAATATTGGTGCAATAAAACAATAAAACACCTCATAAATACGTTGGCAATCCATAAGTAATAGCGTTGCTAACAATGCTACCATTTCGTGGATTTGAAAGGTTATCCGATAACCTAAGACAATTGCGACGAACAAATAATGCGTTCGTAGTCGACCAGACTAACAAATAAATGACAATCGTCAACACCGCCGACGGGTGCTACGATTTTCAACCAAAATTAAGTTGAAAATACTCAACCGTTCAATGCGCGAAGAGAACGGGATGGTTGAGTAGCTTCAACTTAAAATTGAGTTGTTTTGGTCTTCAAATTAAAATATAAACAAATTAGGTTTGGAAATACCAGTTTACAATAGTTAATGGTCCTGATTAAATTTTCAAACATTGTTGATAATATACATAGATCTATAAGCATAAAACTAACAATATAACGAATGACGATGTTGTAATTCACGACACGACGGCAGGTGTGTGCCAATTAAAATTTTTAAAATTGGAATAAAATATCGAACATAAAAAAAACTTAAATTTGAGTATATCTATCATTACTGACAAGATGGGTGAATTATACCTACTTCAATTTTTTAATTCACCCAACTGGTAACCTCACTTGACAGAACTCAACGTTGAGTTTATTTTTACTTAATTTTGGGTACTTTTTTCTTAGCGTGTAATTTTCAACTTAATTTTGGTTGAAAATCATAGCACTCGTCGGCGGTGTTGACGATTGTCATTTATTGGTTAGTCTTGTCGACTGCGGACGCATTATTTGCTCGTCGCGGTTCTCTTCGGTTACCGGTTATCCAAATCCACGAAATGGCAGCATTGTTTGCAATGCTATTACTTATTGATTGCCAACGTATTTATGAGCTGTTTTATTGTTTTATTGCACCGATATTGACAAATAAAAATGATCGATTTCTATTTGCCAGTGGGTTTCAATATTCTGTTCGAAAAAAATGATCATTAGGTATCTATATTTATATTTTCCATTCCTTATGGTTAAGACAATTTCTCACATTTATTTCGATAATTTATTAGGTAAATTTTACCCATTGGCACTTGAAATGTAAGTAACCAAAATTAGGTTAATTTTACCCATTGCTATTTGAAATGTAATAACCCAAAATTGAGTTTTCATCTTATACCTAATTTTAACTTAATGCACAATACATGCGAGATGGGTGAAAAAAACTTAATTTTGGGTATTTTTTTCTTAGCGTGTAGGCCAACAAAAAAAAAAAATTCTTTTTTCATGCCAACACTTTTTTTTTTCCCACACCCCCAAAAAAAAAACAAACCCCCACACACAACAATCCTATTCCCAGCCCTACGAGATAACACATATAGCACGTATTTTAAATAAATAAACACGTAATTTACCCTTCAAACGAAAGAGGTTTGTTACGTGTGAAGTAAAGATGCCCCCCCCAAATACGTTGCGGATGCGTTTGCGTGGATTTGACAGTTTTCCCATAGGTTTTCTGTCAAATTAACGTCACCCCACCCCCCCCCTACTTATTCGTGGTCGCCCCCCATATGAAATATCACATGACAACAACACGTCGATTTATTTGAGTGTATATACGATTGAATGAATAGTGCTGTTGTTTTTCTCATCAATCGCTTTTTGATGAGTTTGCCTGGAAATGTCACAGCGATGTCGCGCTACACGATAAAAGCTCACGTGCAACCATCATTCAACTCATCAATCCACCGTAAGGTGGATTACGGTGAGCTGTTGAGTTGTGCAGTGGAGCAAAAGGAAGAAGGCAGTTCTAGGAAGATCAAAATCAAGCTGGTGGAGAAAAAAGTGTTGTGCCTGAAACTGTGCGCTTTTGAAGTTGTAAGTAATTTTTATTTATTATATTACGTGTCATTAATTTCAGTTGCAGCACGGTTTTGGTAAGTTACTTAAGAAGACGCAAGAGAAGTCCCTTGAAAATTAATGTGTAATGTCTTCATGACCAATTATGCAAAAACTGTAGTAGTAACTATGGAAATAAACTTAAGAAAAACCTTAATATTTCTGCTGGAATGGAATTTAACACTCCAAAGTGAACTCACTGCTCGTTTCGCAAATTTTATATAAATTTTGATCGGACTCTTGCTTTAATGTTTGATCATCTATATCTATAAATTTTCAAAAGAAAAACTACATTTCTTTTTACTTTGCCTGTAGACATATGTATTTTAGGCTCAAAATTTGTTGCCAATTAAAAAATTCTAGTTAAAACAATTGCCAATTCTGCATGCTTTATTTACATTAAACAAAAATTTAACTCCTGGGTTAACCCCGAATGTACCGAACCCTAAAAAAATTTCCTTGAATTTACAATTTCCTGAGAAAATAATAAACATGTGATTTTATATAATACATTAAATATAATTCAATGTGATTAATAAAATACTACATAATAAATAAAACAAAATCTAACAAATTAATAAAATAAATTTAGTCAATATTATTATTATGAGTTATTGTATACAAATGATCATGTATCAACAACTTATTTATAATAGATAACCAAATATATTTTATAAATGTAGCAATATTTTAAGATTTTTATAAATTCTAATAAAATTAACTAAGAGGTTATGTATAGAGGGACATATTCGGTTTATTCTGAGATTTTTTATTATTCGTACTACCCAAGTAATCACGAGGCTATAATAGCATGCATGTATAGGGCACATGCATTACGTCTAGTGCATCATTGAAGTTGGATTAATGCTGAAAAGGGCCCCACTAAGCTCGAACAAACAGTATCGACTTAAACAGTAGAGAGCTTACGGAATTTTGTTCAATATTACCAAGTGGAATTTTGACAATTGATCTGCATGGAACAAAATGTCACCTTCACTTACGGAATAATCGACCGGAATATTTTTCCGAAAGTAAAAGTGACAGCTACCATTAGTTTGCGTGGAATCCTAATAAATTCCAATTTTATTTTTCGAATTTAACATGGGAGATAGAGATAGAAAAAGAAATTTCTTTCGAACTCGATACCGACCTTACTTTCTGAAAAATATTCCGCTCGACTATTTCGTAAGTGAAGGTGACATTTCGCTCCATGCAGATCAATTGTGAAAATTCCGCTTGGTAATATTGAAAAAAATTCCGTAGCCTCTCTATTTTTTTAGTCGATACTGGGCTTAAAACAAATCCAATTTTATTTTGAGTCAAAGCGTTTTTGTTTTGATTAAAAAAGAAGCACATAATTGAAGTAAAAAAAAAAATTTGATTCAAATAACGATGTGACCAAATAAAAATATTTTTGAATCTACATCCAGTCGTATGGAATCTAGATTGTTAAAACAAAAAAATGATTGCTTTGAAACTAATATCGTTAATATTTGATTCAAAGAAAATTGAAATTAGGCCCTGAGTCAAAAGTATTTTTCTTTGAACTCAAAGTGATTAATTTTTGAAATAAATATCTATTTATCTGCGTGCAGCTTTGAAAAATAATATTCAATCCAAACGAAACAATATCAACTCATGACAATTTTTTTTTGCTATATTTCAAATTCTTAATGTTCTATCCCGCAAACCATTTCTGGACCATTTCCCTTATTTTTGACGACCGTTTCCGTTATTGTTACGACATTTACCCTTATAGTTGACAATTATAAACTAACAATCTCCTTTATACTTTAAACAATATGTCAGATGGTAAAAGGCCAAATAACAATATGCTGAATAGGCGGTTAAGTTAGGTTACCATAAAAAAATTGCAATTTTCACGAACAAAATTTTTGCTGCACTGTATACCAAAAAGTTGGTATATAATTCAAACCAAGTGCAGACAATAAAAAACCTTTCAATGACAATATGGCATACATTAACAATATGTGTTAATGTAGAGGTTGTATGGTGAAAATGAGATTAAACTATTCGATAACAATAACATAAAATGTGATAATATATCTTACATTCGAAATATAGTTTTGACTATATAGCAAATAGTTTTTCGTTATGCGGGATGGAATTAAGAAATAAAGAAATAAAAATAAACTCAAATATGATTGGAACAAAGTCTACCAAGAAATTTACGCCAAGTTGATTTCAAATTTAGTTTATATTGATTTTGTTTTTAGTCCCCACTATCATGTATGAGTGTGCACGAAAGCAATGAATTTGTTTCAAGACACGCACACCCTCAAAAATATGTGCAACAAAAACTGTGTAGCACACTCGTGAATCGTTTGTCACGGTTGAACTATACGATACAAAAACTGACAGCGCAACTCATCAAATTCACTCATCAAAGGCAATTGGTGAATTAAACAACACAGCTAATGTTTCTCAAAGTTGACGTGGATGTTCGGGTTGCCAGATATCCGGATATTTATGTAAACAGTGTCTTTTGAAGCAAGTTTGTTGTTTACTATTTCTCAACACTTATTTAATGGTCAAAATTAATAACAACTTTGATGTATGCAAATCTTATTTTATATGTTTTTATGTATAAACATCATTTATCTCGCCAATACTCTGACAGAATCTTGACTTATTTGAAGATGTCCAGAAAATTATAATAAAATACATTGAATAGAATAAGTATTCTCGCGAAAAAGGTATCGTTTCTGGGGCTAAACATGTTGGGTTATGAAGCTAGGTATAATTTTGGGGAAATTTTTTAACATACATTTTCTGTTGCAGCTTAGCTATAATGTCCCGAGTTCTTTTGTATAGTGATCTAATTTTCGTATATATTGTTGTTCGGATAACATTTTCGCCAATGTGTTGTCATGATTTCAGATGTTATGGGATTAAATTTGAAAGCCAACATTAATTCAACAAGTCCGATTTATTGCTTTAATAAATCTCTCTCACATATCTCTTTTCAAAATTTATTAATCACAAACAAAATTGAATTATTTGGCATCCCTGATCTTACTGCAACCGAGAGGATTGAACATTAATTTGTTTTGATCTGTTCAGAACGCCGGTTATTTTTTAATCTGTATCTGATCTATACAATAGAAAACAAGTTTCACAACTAAAAGTTTATTTACTTGTTACAATGCATTTAATGAACGTTTTTGGTGTTCTGCTAGTCGCCAGATTGTTATCCGCAAAATTCCTACACATCACGGACTGTGACGAAACCTACAACTATTGGGAGCCTCTACATTATGTATTGTTCGGAAAGGGTGAGTACAAATCAGGGATTTTTTTAATACACGATTTTATCAGTCATTAGGAGTCCCCCAACATTTGTGGTTAAGGGGACATATGGGTTATTTAAGATGAGGTGGGTAATTTATGCTAGTTTGAACAAAACTCGTAAAAAAAACGATAGTCGAAAAAAAAGTTTGGCATTAGCATAAAATCACCCTTAGTTAAAGATGCTAAATTCTTATACCGAGTGGGGTAAGATGAGCACAACTAATTTATGAGAGTAAGAATAGTCACAATGCTAAAAATCTTTCCATGATCATCAATCAGTCATGATTGCTTAATAAAAAGAATCAGGGAAAATCAATTCACATAATAATTCAACTAAATCCTTTAGGTCTAGAATACTATTTCAACATAAATCCTTATTTAAATTTATAGTAACTATGAGCAACTGAATCAACCAGATGAAAAACATTGCTCATAAAACAATTCAGCAACATAAGTACCTTATTTTCATCAAAAATGTTTTAGGACTTCGATTGCATTAGTGCCCCATCTTGCACAGTGCGATCTTATCCCATAAGTACAAAATAGCACTTGAAGAAATGTTTTCCTATAAGATTGGAATTTTTATTCAATTTCGAACACATTTTTTTTAAATTCCTTTTAGAATATATCTTAAGGTTAACACGATCTCAATCATTACATGGTAGATTTTCAAGCATTTTGCACAATCTTTCGCTATCCCCTTCAAGCCTAAAACGCATCTAAAAAATAAATCGGAATTGAAAATTCTTTTGATGACCTCAAAAGAAAATTTGACAGCGATAGCTTCCTTCCAATGTTAGTTCTAATTTTTGATGTGGAACTATTTAAAAAAAATCGTCACGAAAAGTGTTCAGGTTTTGAGCGTCAATATCTCAGTCGTTTCTACAAAGATTTTCAATAATTTTACACCAATCAATTGAAAATATTTCTACACATCGATTCCAATAAAGAACATTGTTTTCGAACTAAATTCTATTGAAAATTCATAAATGATAAGTCTTGTCTTGAAAAGTATATTCATTCAAAGAATATTGCATTTTACAATCAAAATGATCATTTTGAACAACCCAATGGGGCTGTACGGCTGTACCTTGTAGTTTCCCCACAGGTAGGAACCCCTGTGTGGTAGGTAATAAAGCAGTATGGGAAAAATAATTAATTCATCGTTTTTTTCAATCAGAAATCATCTGGTTTCCCTGGTTCAAAAATTATAGTGATAAATAGCTTTTTTTTTACAAAAATCAATAAGAAAAAGTGAAAAATCTTCATGCGTCACCATTGATACATACCTATTTTTAGATAGAATACTACCAAACCCAAACATTTCGACGACGCAGCAGTGTGTTAAGCTCATCGAGCTGAGTTCGTTGTATATAACACTCGGCCTTCCAGGCCCTGGATCAAAAGTCGGGTTTCTACGATGTATCTATAAATACACTTTATTGTAAGAAAGGCAACCCCCCCCCCCCCCCCCCTCCATCCGGTAATCTATACAAATTTATTTTTTTACCAAATTTACGTGTTTCCCACACCCCCGCACCTCTCCCCTCCCGGGCTGTTTTTGCCCAATTTGCGCAAGATGAAACCCCAGTTTCGAAACGCCCCAAAATCTTCAAAATAAGTCTATTGTAGAGTATGTGCGCGTGTGTGCTCCTATTTGAAAACATCCCTGATAAAAAATTACCTTAAACGAACGATATCACAAATCCCCCAACCATTTCTTTAATGGTTTGGATGATACCCCGAATAGGTCGTTAAGAAAAATAACCATACGAAATTTATTAGGGATAGTAGAGGTTTTTTTCCGATTCTCCATACATGTTATATGGGAGTAAAAAATCACGACCATGCAGAACCTATACTTTGAAAAATTGTGGAGAGTGCAATTTTCATCCAATCTTCATGAAATTTTGGAAAAAGAAATTTCAAATAGTGTACAAAAATACAAAAATATATATATTGTAAAATGAAGAAGTTAATTTTTCGACTTTTTTCCGCCTTGGAATCACTGTGCGACGGTCGCCCCCCCCACACCCTCACTTCTCCCCCCCCTCTCCCCCATTTTTTTTTCTCTTTCTCTTTTCTTTTCCCAAACTTTCCTCTCTTTCTTTTTTTTTTTTTTTTTTTTTATTTTTTTTATTTTTTTCTTTTTTCTTTTTTTTTTTTTCCTTTTTTTTTTTTTTCCCCACCTCCCAAAAAAATATTTTTTTTTCTTGTCTTATATAACTACTCCTTCACCTCCCCCCCCCAAACATCCCCATAACACCTTTGACTCTCACAATGTACATTTCTTTTCTCCTCTCTCCCCTTTCTTCCCCCTTTTTTTCTTCTTTTTTTTTTTTTTCTTTTTTCTTCCATTTCTGTCTTTTCGCGAATTTTAATCTCCATTTTATAATGTCTGATGTTACAAGTCTCAGTAGTCCCAAAAAAACATTTTTATGGTTTACTGATGATACTCATGAGAGAGAAGTTTCCTTTTAAAGAGTTTGGAAGGTCGTTGCGTCTCTTTATGTTATTTAATTAGTAAGTCAGTGTGGCGGTAAATAGGACATTTTGTAATTTATTCAGTCGTTTGTAATTTAGTTAATTGATGTCTAGTTCTTATATGCTCTGAAAGTCAACGATTACCTCGTCTTACCTCGTTTGATTGACCTATCACTTTGTCCGCCTTAGTCAGTTCTTGTCTTCTGCGATATTCAGTTAAATTTTATAGTTATATTGTAGAAAAGTTTACGTTTCCTTGTCCGTTTATTGACTCCTTTTTATTTGTCTAAACCTAATCTCTAAGTTCTTTAATCGCTTCAAAGTCTTACATGCATGTGCAGCCTAACAATAATTATTTGAGTCTTGGTCAGCTATAAGATTCACTTTTCGGTGGCAAAGTAAAGCTTCATCACGCATATTCCCTACCTATTATTATAAAATTATCGAGAATGGCGCCGTTTTAAGATTGTTTGAATATCATTGTTATAATGTGTGGTATTGTTATTATGGCTCTTTGAAATGAGAAATAACAAACTAAGAATGGCACCACGTTCCTAGTTTTAATAAGACTTCTACTCAGTGAATCCAACAGTTGATTCACTACAAATGTCAATAATCTTGAACGCATTGTCTATCAACATACATCTATCTAGCTAAACTTATAATTAAGCGTGGCTACGGCTCATCATGTCAGGGAACGCATAAGCAAGGTGTGGCAGCCAAGAGGAAATCCCACATCAATATCACTGAGGAAAGAGCCTCACCAGACTGCACCAGCATTTAAGGCTCCGAGACAAGATGTCCGTTGGATCACATCAGTGCATCAATGCCAGATATGTGACGCAGGTTTAAATAAAAATAATGAGCATGTGATACCACCACGTCAGAATATGTCTTTGGTTGCCATTTCAGTGCTAATGGCGTAGGTCCATTATATCACATATCCGAGGGAAGGGGAAATCTCACAATAAATATCCTGAGCTATAATCTTGATCAGATGTTTGAGAATGCGTTGCTTGTATTTGCAGTTGGGCAATATTTTTGTATCTGCTCCGAATAAATTTTGGAATTCCAGTAAAACTTGCTCAAGATTATTACCTTACTCAGCATTCTGAGTTGATCTTTCACGAGGACCTAGAGAATATTTCTGATCTCATCTTATTCGTCATTCCTAACGTATCATACAAAGACGAATTTCATTTCATTGTCTGAATGAAGTTCATGATTTCCAGCCAATACTTCTCAGGATTCTTAATTAATTTTCCACGGTGTGTTGAGTGGATTTCGTCCAACCTGTTGAGGCGATCTTTTTCAGTATGTTGGTTCAATCTCTATCAAGATTATGTGCAAATTATGTTCGGAATTGGTTAAATAATTCTTATCAAATTCTGCTCAAGACATAGAATTTCGCTAAGGAGTCAAAATAACATTTGTTCAGGCACGAGCATTTCAGACGAAGTATTTAGAAAGTATCATATTATGATTTCTTAGAAATGATAAGTAAGCTAACTAGCTAAGCAGTATAAGCAAATCTAACTCAATGTGTAAAAGTGTATTCGACAATTTTATAAGGGCGAAGTGAAGAACAAACCGATCGCTTCAAGGGAATGATTACTACTGATCTATATTTCTATTCATTTACATTTTAGACTACTGTGATGGATAACAGCTTCAGTCACGGGTTGCTTGTACTCCTTCACTCCTCCTCAAGCAGCAATGGTTGAAGTCTCATTTGGATCCGGAAAGGTTCCAGCTTAACCCTCGACAACGGTTAGGTCAAGGCATCAGCGATCATCGGTTCGGTGGGGCAGTAGATAACCTTGATGACGTCACTGCTCACCAAGTCTTGGATGAAATTGAACCGCGTGTCGACGTGCTTGGTTCGCCGACTTCCTCCTTCGGCTCGCAGCATTGCTATGCAGCTCTGGTTGTCCTCTCGTTCTATGAAACCATTTAAAAACTAATATAATAATTGGTCCGATGATTGGTCCGGTAGGCTTCTCACCAACGTCCTTCATCAATTTCTGCAACCACAGCAGCTCTTGGCAGGCCTCGCTTATTCCGCTTCGGTTGAAAAAAAGGTAACACACTGTTGTTTCCGACCAGCCCACGAATTCGGTCCACCTAATAAAAAGATGAATCCAGAATTTGACTTACGGTCTTGGTGGTCTCCAGCCCAGTCTGCATCAACGTATCCTTCAAGTTGACCTGATCCGCCAAGCTCCATCGTCAAGTCGGCGGTCGATATCAGGTAACGGAGCGTCTTTTTGGCCACCGTTCAATCAGCCTTGCTAGGATTGCTCACCTTGCGCCCCAGGATTGACGCGCTAATGGCAATATCGTACCTCGTGTTTACCGCAACATACAGCAAAGCACCGACTAAGCTTTGGAGGTCGTCCTTCCTTGGCATTGGTTCCTCCTCTTTTTGCTTTAGCTTCGGATAACCAGGGTCCATTGGGATCCGAGATGGCCTTGCGTCTGCTTGAAGTGCAGCTTGAGTTATCTTGAAGTGCACTTTCAAAATAGCCTCAATCCTGTTGTACTCCGCTTTGTCATGGCAAGCGATCAGCATATCGTCCACGTACAATAGTATGAACGACTTCCGACCATTTTTAGTGCTCACAAATAAGCAAGGATCTGCTTCCGATGGTATGTACCCCAGACTCCTTAGAATCTCGGTGATCCTATGTTTCCATACTCGTCCTGCTTGCTTCAGTCCGTATAGACTTTTCTGCAGTGGGCACACGTCGCCCTTCGCACCGGTCTCGAAACCAATCGGCTGCCTCATGTAGATCGTCTCGGCTAAGTCTCCATACAAGTACGCCGACTTAACGTCCACATGCATTACTAACAGCTTCCTCCTGGCGGTAATCGACAACATCGTGCGAAAGGTAGTTTGCTTCGCAATGAGGGCGAAGACTTATCGGTTCCGTATCTCTGGCTGAATCCTTGGGCGACCAGCCTGGCCTTGTATCGGGTGACTTCGTCGTTACCGTCCAGCTTCCTCTTAAACGCCCATTTGCAGCCTACGGGTTTGCGATCGTTGGGCAAAGGAACAATTTTCCAAGTCGCATTCTCGTGCAAGGATTGGATCTCCTTCTCCATAGCACGCTTCCACGTGTCACGATCCGGGCACCTCATTGCTTCTCTGAATGATCGGAGCTCAGTCGGTATATCGTCATCATCGCTGTTCGAGCCCTCGGCCGGAACGTTGTCGTCGTCTCCATCGGGTGCTGTTAAAACGGGAACGCCATCAGTACGATTCGCTGAAAAAACGTCAGAAAGTGGATATGAAACGATACTTCCCTGCGAACCTCCCGATGCGTCAAATAGCGGCAGTCACTACTCGTGGCAAACTTGTACGTGTCAGGATCGATGAAGCGGTAGGCCTTATGATGCAGCGAATAGCCCACGAACAACATTTTCTTGGATGTCGCCTCGAACTTCGACCGCTTCTCGGATGAAATCCACACGTAGGCCCACGAACCGACAATCTTGAGGTGGCTGAGATCAGGATTGTCCAGTCCAGAGCTCAAACGATGTCTTCGATATTGGCTTAGATGGTAGACGGTTCTGCAAATGTGTGGCCGTATTCACAGCTTCGGCCCAGTACTTGTACGGCAGTTGGGCGTCCAGAATCATGGTGTGGTGAACTGCTGGCTGATCCCCTCGTTGCATCAGAAACGTTTCAGAGCTTCGTTTTGGTACTCACCACCTTGGTCCGATCGAATCACCTTGTGCGTCCTCTTGAAATGATTCTTCACAAACTGCACATACTCCTTGATCCGTTCAGTAAATTCCGACTTCTTTTTCAGAAAGTATATTACGGTATAGCGAGAGAGGTCATCGATCATCGTTAGAAAGTAGCGACAGCCCCCTGGCGTTGGCGTGTTTATTGGCCCACACACGTCGGTATGGATTAGGTCCATCGGCTGCTTCGACTTCTTCTTGGATTCCTTCGGGAATGGCAGACGTGCCAATTTCCCTTCGACGTAACAATCACAGGTCACGTAGCACCCGCAGTCCTTGATGCGGATTCCAGTCGCCAGTCCTTTGGTTTGCAGATCCCGAATGGCATCTGGCTCACGATGCCCCAGAATGCGGTGCCATGTGTGTAAGCAGTCAGGATTATGTTTGGTCTCATTCAACCGGAGCGCAACATTAACTGTCCGCAACTCTTACAGTCTGCCTGACGTGGTTGTGTCTCCAATTACCTTGTCGTCCTGGAAAATGCGGCACCCTTCCGCATCAAACACAAGCTTGACACCTTTGGCAGCCAGTTTCTTCACCGAAATAAGTTTGGTCTCAAACTGTGGGACGTACATTATATCCAAGAGGAGAACAGAGTGGCGTTCACCCTCTGGTGACTCCCAGACGAGCCGACTTCTTCCGGGGTGGTCTTCTTGCCATCCGCTAGGTAGACGTCCTGCTTCATGCTCTCGTCCAAAGTACTAAAGCAGTTTGCGTCTACGCACATATGGGACGTCGCGCTGGAGTCCACGATCCACGCTTTACGCCCACTCACCTGATACAATGCCATAAACGAAAAATCGGGCCTTGAACGATCCTCAGATTCCCCGCGAGCTGTTTTGGCCTTGGGATGGTAGCGCTTCTCCTTCTGGTCACTCGATCTTGCCTCACCGGTGCGCTTTTCCATCAATGCCCGGCACTGCTTCTGTTTGTGACTGGGTTTTTGGCAATTGTGGCAAATCACCATTTTCTTCTGCTTCTCGTCGTCGTTCGCTGATTCTGCTGCTTCCCCGTTTGGACACCTCATCTGTTAGCTTGGATTTGATCAGCTCGATTGTCAAGTCGTCGTCTGACCGTGTCTCCAACGCCGTCGTAAGCGTGTTGAACAATTCTGGGAGGCTTCGTAGCACCATTGCCACCTTCAGATTCCGGTCCAATATCTGGCCCGCCACCGACAGTTGCTCAAAAAGCTCTTCCAGCTCGAATGTCCTCGCCATCAGTATACCGTTTGTCGCAGATCTGCTTCAGCAGCGATACCTTCGACGTCAGCGTTGCTTTCTCGTAGTGGTTCCGGAGAGCGTCCCAGGTTTCCTTCGTTTTCTTGGAGGCTTTAATAAGGTTCAGCTGGTTATCCTCCAGAAGTAGCCCAATCGTGGCTCGGGCCTTTTGGGGTCCGGTGGTCCAAGCTTCAATTTCCGTCACAATAGTACCTATGGTCGTCGCAGATCCCGTCGTAGCACCGGTTGTAGCGCTCGCCGTAGCACTCGCCGTAGCACCCGCCGCCGGTTTGAATCCGATCACGTACCGCCACAGGTCGTCACGAACCAGCAGGAACTCGACCTTCGTCTTCCAGGTGTTATAGTTGCGATCGTTCTGAAAAAATGTGAAAAAATCTTGACTCCAACTGTTGATCTGTTGCGATGGTTACAGCCCTGGGCCCATAACCTATTAGAGGGAAGTGAAGAACGAACCGATCGCTTCAAGGGAATGATTACTACTGATCTATATTTCTATTCATTTACATTTTAGACTACTGTGATGGATATCAGCTTTAATCACGGGTTGCTTGTACGCCTTCAAATCTTCAACAAAGTTAACTCAGAATTGCAAGCATATGTCATGCAAAGTTTAAATTTTCCCATGTTTGGATTTATTTTACAGTTTCAAACGATTTTTCAATGAATATGAAGAAACTTTGATTTAAGCTTAATTTTCGTAGTATTTTGTTATAGTCATGATTCTTAGCCACATGGAGGCACCAATAAATGACGATTTATTAAATGTTTGTATCATACTGTTAACATATGTCATTAATTGCTGCCTCTGTTGGGCGGAATCGAGGCAGAGGTGCACACCACGGAAACAATTTCAAAAAGGGAACACCAAGCGAAATAAAGCAACACGAGCACGAAGTATTCTTTAACTACTTCTTTATTCGCGTAACATTCGAACAGCAATAAAAAAAACTACAATAGACATCCCACTGGGGTTGTACGCAGAGGTGACGTAGGACTACGTAGCAATGTCTAAAGAATGTTAAAATCATTTTTTTTTTTCAATATTTCGCGACGGTCGCCATTTGTAAAATTTCTATTTGGTATGCTGCTCTTGCCATAAGTTTGTGCTTCGAAATAATATAGAGACCGTTTAAATCTCCGAGCTGTGTTTGAAATTGTACACAAGATTTAAGGTATGCAACGAAAGAAAAGCTGAAACTATTTCGGCTACCGTTGACCGCTAATTCACAAGAATTTGGAACCGCATGTGAGATAAATTCCAATCAAACAAACTTTTTAGCAGGGAAAATCAAATTGGTCGTCCTAAAAAGGACGGATTTTCAATGATCCATGTTTTATCGATCTTCTTTGGACCTGTCGAATGACAATTCATTAGCCAGCAATACCAGCGTCATGTTTACAACAGTTGCTAGCAGATAATTGATATCAATTACTTATCTGCTAATTAAAGCCTGTCTACGTTAAATTTCGGACACCAAAATAACAGCAGCAAATAAAAATTTACACATAATTCAACAAAACCGATTGTTTATTTCACAATAATAGAGTTATATCTACATAAGAAACAGTTGATAAAGATGTTAATCCTTCTTTCTGTAAAATTCTCGAACTTTCTGTGGTACACCCGCCATCAGGTTCCGTACGATATCCTCAGATATGGCCGCCGTGACGGTTCTCCATTTTCTCTTGAAATCATCGGTACCATTTGCTTTCTTCTTAGTTTCAAAGAGGTTCCGCTTAGCTAGAGCCCAATACTTCTCTATTGAGCGAAGTTATGGACATTTTGGTGGATTGGCTGTTTTTGGCACGTATTTGACCTCTTGTACCTTATACCATTCCAGGACGGATTTCGCATAGTGACCAGAGGCCAAATCAGGCCAAAACGGAGCTAGAGGGTCTGATGAACGGTAGCAACCGCTTTTGTAGACATTCTTTCTTGTACACATGCGTCTTGATAGTGCCGGTAGAGACAAAACTTCGAGATTTTCGACCACAACTACATATAGCCTGCCAAATCAAATACTTCTTCGGGAATTTGGACACCTTCTTTCTCCGGAAATGCTCGGCAACGGCGTTCCATTGCATTGCGGTATAAAAAGCCAGACCCGGAAGCTGTTTAAAGTCTTCGAGTACGTATGTTTCGTCGTCCATTATGATACAAGGACATATTTTCAAAAAACTGGTGTTAAATTCCTTAGCATGACTTTTTGCAGTGAAGTTTTACTTGTCATCACGGTTGGGCACCTTTTTTACTTTTACGCCTACAGTTCTTGCCTCTGCTTGACTTTTTGTACGCATGATTTTGACTTCCCAACTTTGCGAGCCACATTTCGCACATAAAGATTGGGATTTTTCTCAATAATGGCTACCACCTTTTTGTCCAATTGTCGGGAGCATACTTTTCGATTTGTTCCACTTCCGACCTTTCGATCGACAGTCAAGCGCTGGTCAAATGATTTGCAAAAACAAAACACGGTACTTTTCGGTAGTTTCTTGGCAAGATCGCGTACCGATAAATTCGGATTTTGCTGCCGTTCGTACAAAATGCGTTTGCGCACATCCACTTGATTCGACGCCATTTTACTGAATGTAACAAGAATGTAAACATGTTGTACCATGAAATAAAGTGGAGAGTTTCAGCGATCCGTGAAATAATTCAAAATCTACACTGAAAGAAAAGTGTCCGAAATTTAACGTAGACAGGCTTTACTGATAACATTGCGTAACATTTACACTCAACATTGCGCCTTACCGAATGATGACTGCCAACTAGATCAAACACACATGCCCGTCACATGACTGCATAACCAAATGCCTAGCCAAATGCGATATAGGCATCAGCTACCTGACCAATAGCTCGCCAGTGCACTCTCCAGGGTGCTTGTCACAAAGCCGCTCGGCACAGCTTCGTTACTGCTAAACGAATGAAGCAATTGGTGAAGGTGTACCGCTTATATATCGTTGATTACTGCATATGAGACATCCCTTACTTACATTTGAAGTCTGTGTTATAAAAACACTGCATTTTATAAATTTACTCCGCAAAACGTAATTATATGACATCACCTTATATTTGCCTTGTGGTCAATAGTTTAAGGTTAAAAATCAATAGTTTCTCCGAATGATTGGTGCACAATTTTCGAAAATCTTTGGAGTAACGCCTGAGATATTAACGCTCAAAACTTGATCAGTTTTCGTGACGGTCGCAATTCGATTTTGTTTTTCACGCAGAAAAAAAATACCGTCATAACAAACATATTCCAGGTAAATCCAAACATAAACATATTCTATGTTTAAAACGAAGTGACATCGATGTCTGAAATAAAAATCATATTATGTTTATTTTAAACATATTAATGATAAGAATAAACGTACAAATTTTGGATTTTACTGATTGCGTTCTAAATTTATTTTATTTATTCTATGAATCTTGGTTGTCTTGATTCTGGATTTGGCTTGAATGCTAACAGGTTTCAGGTTCAAGAAGTTTGCTCAGAGTTTCACTGCTGGAATCTAGCAAATAACCTACCAATAAATATGACGATTCGCTCATGTTGCGAGCATCGAAACTTTGCCTCGGCCTCACATTCTGGAGGGGGAAGTACACGCTTAAATTGACCTAGCCGATGAATGTATAGTTGAAATTAACATGCCTTGAATTTGATTCAGAAACTGTTATTTTCGTTCGAAACATGCTTTCTATTTAATTTAAATACTTCTTATGTTTCAAGTTGAACATCGATATTTTTAATTTATATGAACGAAATTTGTATTCGTGTTATTGTACCCCAGTATAGAAAACAAAGACGTAGTCCTTGATGGTTGAAACATTCTTAGTCTGCATTGGCAACTCTCCACTAAGCTTAGGTTTCGGAGCTTTACAATGCTGCAGTTCCTTCTCGATATCGTACATCATATCCTCACATTTGCACAACACTATGATATCATTCACGTAAATAAGTAGATAAATCCATTCCTTATCAATATAATTCCTATAGACAAGAATCAGATTTACACTGGCTGAATTGTATAGCTGTAATTGTATGATGCCTGCAGCTGGCAGCTCTGGCAGCTTGCTTCAAACTGTAAATGCTTTTCTGATAAATCCCGATGGCTGTCGCATGTATATTTCCTCGCTCAAATTCTGTAAAGGTAACCAGTCTACGTCCAAATGCCTGACAAATATTTTTCGGTGGCCCGCAATCGCAAAAAGACCTCGAAATATTAATTGCATCGTCACAGGTACAAACACATCGATGAAGTTTGATCCAAATCGTTGGGTGAACCCTCCACTTTTCCATCTGCATTATACTTCTTCCGATACACCCCCTACATCCGACAATATTATGTCTAACTGGTGGATCTGCGAGGTCCCACGTTATGTTGCTCATCGTGGACTCAAACTCTTCTCGCATCACTCGTGACTACTCCTTCTTTACGATACAACTGGTAACTTCCTAATTTGTTGCCGGTTCAAACTGCTCCACTGCAACCAGACCTAATTCGTAATCCACCAATCTAGCCGGAACACTAGCAACTTTCTCTTTTTTACCTTCATGCAGTTCTTCAACAGACTCAAAACCGAAAAATTCTTCTTTGTCCGAATGTACACTGGTTTAGATATTGAATCTGGCTTCACAAATTCTTCCGATGCAATAGCTTTTGGTTGTTCACCACTTCACATTTCGGCTGATGGTAATGCAATTATGATCATTACATTTGTCCAGTAAAAGGAACGCTTTTTGTTCATTTGAATACACTCAGCGAAATAAACTTTCGATTTTCATAAGATTGCATTATGATTATTTGCTACAATAAATCGTTATGAATTTCATCAATTTAGGGTAACGGGATGCAATGTTAGCCTATCACCTTCATTCGGCCTATGTGCCAAATATGTTATTAATTTAGCGTTAATCAACAAAATCATGGTGCTATTAGGATGAAAGATGTAATCCAAAGCAATTTAGACAATATTAATCAACTTATAGTTGTTCACTTCCGCCTAATTTTCGATTTCTTGAACTTTTGGGGCATAATGATTTCACTGGTTAAGCTGAACAGATTATCTATACGATCTTCGAATGATCTAAATTGGGCTAAATTGAACCGATGAACCGAGTTATGCAGTCTAAATATACAGAAAACAGTTACACGTTACAAACTTACTGTTCACATAGCGAAAATAACAATGATTTTACAAGAAAATCGTAGACCCAATGTTGGGGACATCATTTTTTGTATGTTCCCAACTATGGCCTGCTGTATCAGTAACGCAGTAAAAAGGCTGTTATTGGTAAAATTTTAAGTGAAAATGCATGAGTTTGCGGTTGTTTATCTTAAAATGGCTCATGTATATACAAACCGAAGGAACAAAATCATTGTAGAGTGAATTATAATGTTTTCATCATTAAACGGCTGATAAATCATATATGAACATCACTTAAGTGTTTCGAAGCAGTTTTAAAGATTGGACTCGGAAAAAATGCGACACTTTGTTTTGGGTGTAACTATTATCGCGTGGGTAAAAATTAATGAAATTTTGAGTAATACTGGTTAAGAGTGTTATGTTTATGTGTGCGATCTTTATTGCGATCTGTCAAGTAGTTTTCAAGATGCATTCGAAACAAGAAGAGCTACGCCAGCAAATCTTGGGTGCGGTGATCGATAATCCTGATCAGTCGCACAGATGGATCGGCAAAAGGCTTGGAATCCACCATTCCACCCTGTCCCGCGTTGTGAAGATGTTCCAGGAGACGAAGACCAACGAGCGGCGCGCTGGAAGTGGCCGGAAACCGAAAACGGAGTACCCAGAGAAGGCGCGGAAGATAAGGCAGTACTTTAAGAATAACCCGAACGTTTCCACCCGAGACGTGGCCAAAAAGGTCAATTCGTCGAAGTGATTCGTCCAGCAGACCATGAAACGGGCTGGGCTACGTGTTTTTAAGGTCAGGAAGGCGCCAAACCGGACTGACAAGCAAAACACGGTGGCCAAATTGCGTGCGCGGAAGCTGTACCGTGAGTGGCTGGTCAAGCCAGGCTGTCTCGTCATGGACGACGAGACATATATCAAGGCGGACACTAAACAAATCCCCGGCCTCGAGTTTTTTGTCGGTACGTCCCGCAAGGAGATTCCGGAAAAGTTCCGGAAGAGAAAGATGGACAAATTTGCTAAGAAGTACCTGTTTTGGCAGGCGATCTGCGAGTGCGGACGGTACAGCAAGCCGTTCGTTAAAACCGGCACCATAAACGGGCAGATTTATCGAGAGGAATGCTTGCAGAAGCGCTTGCTGCCCTTCCTCCGCTCTCACCATGGTCCACGCTGTTCTGGCCGGATCTCGCTTCGTGCCATTACGCCAAGCCTGTAATGGATTGGTACGAAGCGAAGGGCGTTAATGTGGTCCCGAAGGAGGTGAACCCGCCAAATACACCAGAACTTCGTCCGATCGAAAAGTTTTGGGCGATAATGAAGAAGAAGTTGAAGAAAAGCGGAAAAACATTCAAAACCGATGAAGCTTTGAAGAAAAACTGGGAGAAATTGTGTAAGGAAGATGGACAAATCCTCGTCCAAGAGCTCATGAGCAGTTTTAAGAGAAATGTACGAGCATTCAGCTTGGGGGAGGAAATTCAATAAATAAATTATGCCAAAACATAGCTAATATATAGTTATTTAATCCCTGAAAATTAGAGAAGTATCCGATTTAAAATGAATTTTTGGTTATCATTTTTGTGTGTCTCATTTTTTCCGAGTCCAGTCTTTATTTTAGTTTGTTTTGTGAAATATTGTGTTAAGTAAAGCGAATACAGCTGGCCACAAATCATAAAATTAGAAAAAAAAAACCGTACGAAGACTGCATTTAGTAATAAATCCATCGAATGGGACGAAGTTGCATCCATGAATAGACCCAATTTGGTGCTTATAGACCGACATTAAATCCATATCCCTCGGAAGTGTCTGTTCTAATAAAAAGAGTTGTGTAATTTTTCGTGATACAAATTACCAAATGTCTTATCAAACTTATCTTAGCAAGTGTATAACTAGTTGAATCTCGCTTATAGCATAACAACTTTATGAATTATAATAAAAAATGTAATCGATCGTTGCATAATAGGCTAAGTCAAGGGACACATACCCCACCTTATGAAATATAATGATGTTGAAAAAATAAAAATATGGAGCAACCTGGATTTGAACCTTGAACATTGAGGTTATGGGTCCAGTGACTTGACCACTAGTATATACCAACACTTGTAAATAGGAAAGCTTAAAGGCGAACAACAAACACTTATCTTCTTGCGTTTACTTCAATTTTCTCCTTTTTTTCACTGGCACTTGGACTCATGCCACACACCTAAAAATCTTGAAATATTCATAGTTCGGTTTCTTCCCATAACACTTCTCGAATGGACTCATACCGATAGACTGGTTCGGAAGACGATTTTTGATACATGTCGCCGTTAATACCGCTTTTCCCCAGTATCTTGATTCCAAGTTCGCATTGCATTGCAGTTCCATTCTAAGAGAAGAAGCAGATAAACTGCATAGCGCATTTGTATCGTCGATTCCACTATGGCCTGGAACCAAGTATGCTCATGTGTACATCAGAACATTCCGGAATATCAAATTAAGAACGAACTGTGCTCTAAAGATGGTAACGTTGCATGTCTCACTGTGAGTTGACGTGGAATAGAAAACACTAAGAGCCATCTTGCTTGATGCCGAAAGCACAAACATTCTTGTGTTCGGTGTTTTTTTTTAAAGACCGTTCACACCAAAATCCGGACATACAAAAAATATTTTAGAAAAACAACAGCATGTTTTTGATTCATATTATCCATTTAATTTTATAGATAAATGTGATACTCTGCAACGCTGCAAATTTCAGGATTACTAGTTCATAAGATAATCTTACAAATACAATTGATTTGAGACGCCGCCAGGACCCGCATATATTTTTTTTAGTTTGTTGAACATTACGTCACCTGTGACATATAAATTGGCTTATAACCTGTACTATTTCAAACTGAGGTTTTACTAGGTACCCTTCAGTACCCAAAGCTGAAAGTTTCAGGAATACTAGTTCATAAGATAATCTTTCAAATAAAATCTGTTTTAGACCCTGCCAGGACCCGCCCACCCTTTTTAAGGCGGTTAATTATGACGTCATACAGACACTTGAATCACCATAAAATATATATATCAAAATGTGGTGAGTTTAGCAAAAATGTGTATTTTAATAATTCCTACAATTTCTTAGAACATATTGAAATCGTCAAATTTGAACAAAGTACTAATTATCTTAAAAAACGGTTTTAAGGTAGTGCTGAAGGAAAACCAATCATATCTCTTTAACATTAGGCTCTAGAAACTTAGTCTTCAGCAACTTTTCTTAAAATTACTTGCTCTACAACTTTGTTGAAGACAATAACCCGTTATCTCGTAGCTGGAAAAAGTTAGAATATGAAAGTGTAGTTAAGCCCTTATGAAAGGTTAGGCGTGTTTTTTCAAAAGATGCGGATTAACATTTTGAGCAATTCTTCTGAAGACAGCTAGTCGATAAAATGATGACAAAAGGGTGAAAATGTTTTTGACCGTCTTTTTTCAGAATTGTGCCAATGTGCGGAACAATGAATCCTTTTGACCGGTTTATTCCAGTTGCAGTGTGCCAATTTGCTCCTACAGTCTGTTTCTCCCAGTTTCTAAGCTCCATCGATAATGCACTTGAGGATACTCCACAGAAAGGTTCTAATCCATAGAAGGTGCCCAGAGACTCCTCCTTAGCAAGTTGGTCAGCAACTTCGTTGCCTGAAATGTTACTATGACCTGGTACCCAGAATAGGCTGACCCTATTCTTTGAAGCCAGTTCTTTCAGTAATTCAATGCATTTCTACACAAGCTTGGAATAGCACTCAAATGCGCTGATAGCTTTCAAAGCCGCCTGGCTGTATGAGAAGATACAGATATTGGCGTGCCTGTATTTCCTTTTAAGACAGATGGCAGCGCATTCTAAGATTGCTTGAATTTCGGCTTGAAATACCGTAGGCGATTTACCCATTGGTATGGCGAGCTTGGTCCTGGGTCCATACACTCCAGCCCCAGTTCTATCACCCAGTTTAGAACCGTCTGTGTAAAATACAATAGATCCTGGCGAAACTGTTGGCCCACCAGATTCCCACGTGATCCAATCATTGATCGTTACTTTGTATGGTATATCTAAGATGGGTTTTTGTTGCATCCAGTCTTCATTTTGTGTCACCAACGGATTTATGTTTACATTTTCTTTTATTATTTGTAAATGTCCTGTTAGGTCACGCTCAAAGATCGTTTTTTACCCCTTAAGTTTTAAGGCACTGTGTTTACTGCCTCTACCTGTACAAATTTATGCAAGGGTAACAGATACATTATGGCATCCAGAGTGATAGTGGAAGTACTTCGAATACCTCCTGTTATGGATAGAGTTGCTAAACGTTGCAGTTTAGCCAGCTCTCGTTGAGCTGAATTTATTTTGGTTCTTGGCCACCAGACTAGAGAAGCATACGATATCTTGGGTCTTATGACTGCCAGATAAATCCAACGGATTATTCTAGGCCTCAGTCCCCATTTCTTCCCAATCGCTCTCCGACAGTCCCAAAGAGCAGCAGTTGCTTTGTTTACAACATGCTCTAAGTGTTTACTCCAATTCAATTTCCGATCTAGTATGACTCCTAGATATTTAACTTGAGAGGAGAAAGTCAACTGTACCCCATCTAAAGACGGTGCCTTTATGTTGATAAGTCTTTTTCTTGTAAAAATTACGAGAGTTGTTTTTGAAGGGATTACATTCAGCCCCTCCCACCTGCACCAAGCAAGAGTGTCGTTTAATGCTGATTGCATTCTGTTTGATAACGTTGCATCATGCTTCCCCCGTATTATTATTACGATGTCATCCGCGTAACCTATGACTTCATAGCCCATTGCCACCAAGTTATTCAGCAGATCATCAACAATTAAAGACCACAAAAGTGGTGAGAGCACACCTCCTTGCGGACAACCCTTTGATGTACTTACTTCAACTGTTGATTCGCCTATTCTAGAGACAATGCAGCGATGTGTCAGCATAGCAGTGGACCAGTCTACGATGGAGCCATGAAAGACCCGTGTATTCATAGCTGAACTGATTGAAGCATGTGAAGCATTATCAAAAGCACCTTCAATGTCAAGGAATGCACAAAAGGCCACTTCCTTGTGTTCGATGCTTTTTTAATTTTTTGTGTCAACGTGTGCAGAGCTGTTATTGTTGACTTGCCTTTTGAATAGGCAAATTGTAACTTGTTCAGCTCGTGAATTTTCCAATATGAGCTCCAATATTTTCTCCAGTATTTTTAATATTATGGAGGTTAGACTTATGGGTCTGTATGCCTTAGCTAGTGTTTTATCCCTTTTGCCGTTCTTGGGTATGAAAATAACTCTTACCTTCCTCCACCAAACGAGAATATAGCATAGTGTCATGCTACTAATAAACAACTGAACTAAGACCGGGACAATAATTTCCCTAGCGTGCCGCAATAGAGCAGGGAAAAGACTGCGGCTTTGAAAGGTTCGAAGGAATTGATTGACCAGTTGCTGAGAAAATTTTGCGGGACTTTTCGAGTGCATCACACCTGTTCATAGTTCATCCAGGATTCACCCTCAACCGTCCCATTTCATTACCATTAGAAGCAACTGAGCCTGGGAAGTGACTTTCCATCATTACTTCCAAAGTTTCTGAAGGACCTGTTGTAAAAGTACCATCGTCCCTCTTTAGATTGCCGAGGCCATTTGAATGTGCCTTGGAAAGGACTTTTTGCGGCCCGGCAGCTTCTGGAGTGCATTGGATGTTTTCACACACGATACTCCAATGTTTCCGTTTGCTTTTCCTAATTTCGGTATTATATTCGGTTAGAGTATTCCTATAATGGCTCCAATCCGACGTTGCGTTTGCTCGATTAAAGAGTTTCCTTGCGTTCCTCCTCATTTTTTGCTAAGCGTCCTGATCTCAGATTCCCAGTTCTCTATGATTGTTGACCCACGGTTCCTGTACTAACGCCAGGTCGAGGTCTTCTTTGGCAACCCTTCGCGAGAGTACGCCTGATGCCCCTCTAGCATGTTGAATGTTTGCCTGAACAGCTTTTATGCTGGTCATTGTCCCTGGGGTTTTTACAGGTGCCATACCAGCAACTTCCGACTCCACCGTTCTCGCCTGCTCCTTTTTGCCGCCAGTATTACTGTCGCGCTGGTCAGTCTTGCCGTTCTGCACCTGACGTAGCTTGGCAGTTTGATACATGTAGTTGATCCTGAGTCCCCACCTTATCACTTTTTGCATGGACTCATCGTTCATTGTGAGGACCAGTCCGACGTCGTTCCCATTGGGGATAGTCCTCTGGAGAACTCTGCTAGAGTCCGTACTCAGGTCGTTCTGGGTCTCTATGAATGCCATTGTCTCCTCATTGCATTTCGTGGCTCTTTTTACAGGTAGGCTACCATGATTTTCGATCTATGAGAATATCCTTTTCGTCAACCGCTAAGAGCTCTTCCTCGCACACTTGTACCTTCTGCTCAAATATGAACGAGACCGGTTAAATAAAATACAAACGGTTAATTTTTCTTTAATATATATTTTGTCTCCTTCAAAATAATCACCATCGGAGGCGATACACATATGCCAACGTTTTTTCCATTTCTTATAGCACTTTTCATACGCTTCTTTTGTTATCGCCTTAAGCTCCCTCTTCGAATTGTCTTTTATGACTTTAATCGTCTGAAAATGTTTACCACGAAGCGGCAATTTGAGTTTGGGGAAGTGGAAAATGTCACATGGTGCCATATCAGGCGGATACGGCGCTTGAGGAACGATGTTAACGTTGTTTTTGGTCAAATAATCGCGAACTAAACGTGATGTGTGAGCTGGTGCATTATCGTGATGCAAAAACCATGACTTGTTGTCCCACAATTCTTTCCTTTTGAGACGAATATTCTCAAGCAAACGCTTCATAATGCCCAAATAATATTCAGCATTAACCGATTGACCTTCCGGAAGGAATACGGATGTACCACACCTTGGATATCGAAGAAAACAGTCAGCATAACTTTGATTTTCGATCGACTTTGACGCGGTTTTTTTGGGTTTCGGCTCATTTTGGAAGCGCCATTCGCCATTATGATTGCTGGGCTGTTTTCACGTCGTACTCGTAGACCCAAGTCTCGTCACCAGTTATGATGTGCTGGATGTCCGTATCGCTCATTGTGAGCATTTCCTTAGCGACAGGTTTGCGTTGTTCTTTTTGAAGAAAATTCAACAATTTTGGAACAAGACGCGCGGACACACGTCTCATGCCCAAAACATCGTGTATAATTCTATGAGCGGATCCATTTGATATGTTGAGCTCATCAGCTATTTCTCTCTCGGTCACACGGCGATTTTGCAGCACAATTTTCTTCACTTTTTCGATGTTTTCATCGTTTATTGATGTTGCTGGACGGCGATCATGGGGCAGACTTTCAACTGATGTACGACCCTCTTTGAACGACTTATACCAATCAAACACACGTGCACGCGATAGAGCAGATTCCCCATAGGCTTTCTGCAACTTTGTTATTCTGCTTTCTGTTCGAATAACAAAATTTCAAACTAATGCTTTGCTCAACGTTTGATTCCATAGTAAAATTCGAAAAACACACTGGATAGTGCCGTAAAAAAAAGCTTCGCGACAGATCGTGCTCAAATTTGACATGCAAACGTATAACAGTCATACCAATCTAAGAAAAAAAATGGTTTGACGGTATGTCATCCGCGGACCGTTTTATTCATAAAATCTCGTTCATATTTGAGCAGAAGGTATGCTGGGAGTTATGTTCTTTAACCAGTCCGCTGTGGCCTGGTCATGGCATTTGATTACCAAGAAGCCTGTTTTTATTGTGCAGCCTCTGAAGATCGGTTTTACCGCTCTTACCGGCTTCGTACGCCTGTATTGGAACAACTTTATTTATCATGGTGTCTTGGACCAAAATCAGTTGTTGTGCTGTTAGAGTTATCGTTGGGTAGTCCTTTGGAATTATTCCTATCCGTACTTGGCTCATAACTTCCGTGTAAAGCGGTTTTTGAGTAGTGGAGTGCGATTCTTTTACCTTATTGCCCTGCACTTTTGGTTTCCTGGGTTGAGTACGCTCACCTCCGCTTCCCGGGGTCTTTGTCCTCCTTTCTTTGTCGATCGGACCAGGGTGTCCAGCCTTCTTGAGTTTGTTCTGGACATTTATATTCCCGTCGACGTGAGTGCCTTCTTCGTTTTCATTGGATGTGGTTTACTTTCCCCACTAGATAGATCAGCTCTGTGCCTTTTTGCTGATTCTGGCTGCGAGGTCTCACTTGGTTTTTGAGCAAGGCGACAGGCCTCCTCCTTGGCGTAGCCTTGATCCAACAGCTTTTTTAGACCCTTTTTTCCGGCTCCACTCAGCTTAACCCGGTCTAGATTCTGAGGTTCGCATGGTTTAGCCGCAGCTGATTTGATAGTTACGTTTACTCCATCGTCCTCGCCACTATCTTCCATTTCGGAGTTTTTTGTTGTGTCTAGGTTGATTGATGGACAGGTGGACATGCTTTCCAGTGATTTGCTGTCTAACTGGGCTTCGATTTGCTCCAGAGAGTCTCCCTGGTCAGTGTCCATCTTTTCCGGCTGAGAGAGGCAGTCGGTACCTTTTGTTACGTTTATATTGTTGTTGCTCATTTGAATCCCACGAGTAGCACGAGAAGTAAAGGTCGACTGCGCCAGAGCCCTGCATTAGCGCAGCAAGGGATCCGATACTGTGTGGTGAGCCCTGGTTCCCCACAGGCTCCGTTCGCGACTGAGTAATTGTTTCACCCCCCCCCCCCCCCCCCTATGCATCCATAGGCACGGGTCGCATTACACCGTAGATTCGGGGTTAGACCGTATTAGGCATTCGTGTGGCTACGGTCATCACCACATATATCCTCCTCCTTTACCCGGGCTTGGAACCGGCAGCGATGATTCACATTGATCTTAGACATACACGCTGTGTATCTTTAATATCACAGAAGCATCGCTGGCGGTGTTGTACCTGTGGTTACGAAAATCTATGATTTTAGCCCACAGGAACATATTGCTTGCCAGGCCAGATATTTTTCAGGGAATTTGGTTTTATACTTCCGTTTCAGATGTTCAGGGGCATCTTTCCGGCTAGTTGCAGTGTAAAATTCCTTTCCCGAGAGATATTTGAAGTTTTTGAAGCAGTATGTTTTGTCATCCATGACAGCACAATGGAATTTTGTGAGAAGTTGTTCGTAAAGCTTTCTGGAGCGTGTTTTTACCGATTTTTGTTGCTTTGCGTTACGATCTGGGTATGTTTGAGCTTTGAATGATCTCAATCCTGCCTTAGACTTCACTTTTTGCACAAATCCGGTTGACATTTGCACCTTTTTCTCAACTGTCACCTGTTGACACCTTCAGGTTTGCTTGAAAAGCAACAAGGACTCTTTTCTCCTTCCTTGTGTTGCTTTGTCCATGTTCACCACCATTTCCAGCTTTCCTTTCGACAGTAAGACCCTCTTTATAACGTTTAATCACATCTGCAACAGTTGATTTTGGCACATTTAACGATTTTGCGATGAATCGAACAGTAGAAATGGGATTTTCCAAATATTTGTGCAATATAGATTTCCTGTGTGCTAGTTCAAATGGCGCCATCTTGAATACAGAATGCGCTTTTGTAAATAATGTGTGTGATTCACGTTTGTCTAAGTATTGGTTATGATGATGTGATGTGATAGGAAGTCACCACTAGTGCAGGACTTGCCATGGCGTACAGTTCCTCCTAATGGCAAGATCAAACTGTACATACCTGTAATCCTCACTATTCCGTTGTATGAAGGGCCAAAAACGGGGGTGTGGACCCGTAAGCAGAAGCACTTACACGAAACCCACAGAAAGGATAAAGAATCTCCTTCCAACGAAACGCTCTTATTACAGGAAATGAACAGTAAGCAATACACATTAAGATTTTCGTCTGATGGTTTGTTAAAAATAGGGTTAGCAAACTCACTGTAGACTGTCGGAAGATTTTTAGACCTTCGCTGATCTCGATCTGATGATTTCCATCAATGAAGGCATATTTGTCATCCATGACTTATGCCACATAACCACGAGTCCCTCATCCAGCCTACACTTCGTCTGGCACCCTGTATTCCCCCCTTACCATTTGTTTTTGAATATATGCATGTAATTGACTTAATATATTATATGTTATTAACAAAATATATCTGACATCCACACCCTGCCCTTCGGTTCAGAAAGGGGTATGGGCGCGTTCTTCCGAGTTGGTCGCGGCAGATTTCATGTTTGAATGGGCTGCCACATCAACGTTCAAAAGTGCCTGAACCAAATGGACAGCTTGTAATGATCACTTGAAGATGCGATGGGGGATCATTGCCCTGATATTCCAGAATGTAGCATGCAGTAGGATGTTTCTTGTCTTCTATATCTAAACGTGAGGGAGTCTAGTAAACAAGTGGAAATTAATCCGTTGAACCATTCTGAACGGCCGTTGTGAGAATATCACCATGAAAATCTCACATGCGCATTGTTACTAATGCTAATGCGCCGGTTACTGATGCTTTCTCTCCTTTCTCCTGTTCTCTTCCCTATGCCATGACCGCGAGCAATACAATACCTGAAGACAACCGGGACATTACATAAAATTGAAGCAATATAAAATACGATTGCAAAGGAACGGAAACTTGTTAGAAATAACATAGGTTATAAGTGAGTAAAAACTAACAACACACTTGCACAGCATCTAGGTAGGAACTTTATAATTAACTATTCTAAATTGCAAAATAATACAAATAATTGAGACTCACCACTCACTATCTTTTGCGATGGGTGAACTTATATTCCATTCAAAGACCAAGGCGGAAAAATATAAATAGATTGGACGACATCAGACAAAATGACAATGTTCAAAACATTCTAAATTAATAAGACAAAGGAAAAGGAAATTATTAGATATAATACCGTGCAAATATAATGTCTTTTAAACTAGTAATAACAGTGTCCTAATGGACGACATGATCCTTGCACGGCTGGCAAATTGACCTAAAAGAAATGAATTCATATCACAGCTAATGTATTCCTGCATTTGAACTCACCGACAAGTATTATCAAACGTTACCTCCAAGACTAGGAAATTGGTTTCAGACTAATATAATAGACACAATGAAAGGATACAAAAAAAAAACACACGAAAAGAATAAGGCAAACGAAAATAAATGAACCAGAAGAGGTAAGACGAAATGACACCATATAAAACAGTGGACATGAACATAATGGACAGAAAAGAGACGCAAACTTGGGAAATGTAGCACCTTTTGAGGCAATGTCAACAGCGTCTCTATGGACGACATGATCCTTGCACGGCTGGTGAAATGTTTCAAAAGGAGTATAACTTAACTTATTAATGCTTCGGAAAAATCTCAAAACGAAACATATTATTTAAGTTGTAAACGTGACACTGACTAACAAAATAACAAGTAGACAATAAAAAAAAAAGACAAAAAAAATCAAACGATAGGACTCAAAATTGTCAAACGTGGTTCCTTCCGAGTCATTTGCAACAGCGTCTTCTTGGACGACATGTTCCGTGTACTGCTGGCAAAATGATTCGAAAGAATCTGCGCAACAACACACCCCCCCAACCCACCAAAATCAACCCACCCCAAAAACAAACCCCACAACCCCAACCAAAACATTTTTTTTCCCCTTTTTATCAATTTTTTCATGCGCTTTGGCTAGAACACGTCGAATTTGTAATGGGTCAAACACAATGAGAACGGTAGAACGGCAAAACGGTAACAACGACCAATTCGCAATGTACTAAAATTACCGTTGCCGTTCTGCCGTTGCGTTTTGCCGTTCTGTAACCCACAATGTGATCGCCTCACATGCGTTTGTTTTTGTTTGCTACTGTTGATCAGTTAGTGTATTTTTCAGTTGATACAATGGAAGAAGTCTGCAATTTACTGCGAATTATGCAAGCCGTGGAGGAGTTGGGGCAACTGCAGTGGGAGCTTGCTTGTCTTGGATATGTCAAGCTCTGAACCAACGATGTGTGATCGTATGACCATCTCCGCTTCTCCGAGAAAGATTCGATCAACGGAAAGAAACATCGCCGTAATTCAGGCATGTCAATGAAGGGCGAAAGGAGTTCGCTAGACCCGTTTAAAAAGCGATTCAAGATTAACAAAAAGAAAAACAACTACGAGGTAGATTTGGCAAAATCGTGGGTCTTTTTCGGTGTATTAAATTCAGTTTCTGCTTCTGCTTGTGCAGATATTTATCTTTGGTGGCTTTCCAAATCAGCTGTCGATATTTGGCTGGATGGAACCGATCGTGTAAATGAATGGTTGTTTTTTTTTGTATGGTGATTTGGGACACCAAAAAGCTGAATCAGGAGCTCTTTAATTACTACCAGATGTGGTTGCTTGGTAAACTTGACAACTGGGTTGAGATACACGAAGACAACTTCCAGTTCACTTCAGCTCCCCTATTATGATTTCTTCAACCAGGAACTTAACTGACGGTTCCTTTTCATCGTTCGCCAACCAAATGTAAAGATCTCGCTTGCGTCAACCCTCGAACAGCATTACCTTATTGCGAAAGCTCATTTCGTTCATTATCTAAAAGTAAAAAATAAGCATAATTATTCCTCAAAGTATAACCCACTTCGTCTCTCTACACCCACTCCAAAATCAGAATAAAACCCTGCAACACCTCCGGTAGGGAAACCTCAAAATTCGGCACTATAATCGCAAGGTTTTGCTCCCGTTCCACGTAGTCTTCCTTTTTCTGCTCCGCGTAATTCAACTCGATTAACCTGGAAACTAAAATCTCCCCTGCGGCCTTCATACTGGGATGATAATTCAATCGGACCAATTTCTTCTTCACTCAGAACGTTTGTTTACACGATTGACTTCCTTTGACAGATAAATCCGATTCTTTTTTATCTATAGCAATGTTCCCAGCACTACTACAGAAAACAGATAAAGCCAAAAAAAAAGTGATCTGAAACATGCATCATTTGAATCAATTTTCTTGCAGATGCAAAAATTTAAATCATTGTGCTGCATGATACATGAAGACGCGGTGCAAGAATTTAGATCACATCAGATCTAAAAAGAGGCCACTTTCTCGCACGTCGCACATCGCGGCCTAAGATTCCGACTTAATATATCAAATGTTTGGAAGTGGCCACTTCCTCGGAAGTACTGAATTCTCGGAACCCTCTAATATGTGGGCGATATCAAATGTCAAATGTCGATATCTTACAATGCTGTGCCAAAAAAGAAAGCTCAAAAAATCTCCATTTTGGAACATGCACTCCGCCAGCACCAGCGCCGGAAGTAGAAGACTTCTCAATATTTCGTAACTCCTTGACGTATCTCTCACGGAGATACTTCCACTTTCGCTTAGCATCTTCAACTAAGTAGGAGAGAAAGAAATAGATTAAAACTTAGTAAAAAAAAACCATAGAATAATATAATTTATTTACTTGTCAGCTTTACTTTGTTTGCCAAAGATAGCCAAATCTGTTCTTTGGTAACGACGTTTCGGTAGGCCTTGCTGCTTTTCACGTATAGTGAAGGGTGTTTTTCACCAGAGAAATAAAGTGGAAGATGAAATAATCATCTTCCGGTATTTCCTCGACATTTTCCAAACAGATTTTTGTGTTATTAAACAGCACCTCCGATGCTTTCCAATACTGTGATTTTTTTACACAGGGATGCCAGGTGAAATTTAAAACATATACAATATAAAATGCCAGGTTAAATTAAAAACAAATACAATCCCGCATAACGAAAAACAATTTGCTATACAGTCAAAACAACATTTCAAATGTAAGATATATAATCACATTTTATGTTATTGTTATCAAATAGTTTAATCTTGTTTTCACCATATAACCTCTACATTAACACATATTGTTAATATATGCCATATTGTTATTGAGAGGTTTTTTATTGCCTGCACTCGATCTGGAATATATACCAACTTTTTGGCATAGACTACAGCAAAAAAATTGTTCGTGAAAATTGCCATTTTTTTATGGAAACTGAACTTAACCGCCTATTCAGCATATTGTTATTTGGCCTTTTACCTTCTGAAATATTGTTAAAACTATATAGGAGATTGTTAGTTTATAGTTGTCAAATATAAGGGCAAATGTAGTAACAATAACGGAAACGGTCGTCAACAATAAAGGAAATGGTCCAGGAATGGTTTGTGATTATGCGGGATATAAAATATTTACTGAAAAATCAACGGAGGTAGCATCTCTGTATTTACATACGCTCAATGTTTCAATTCTGCTTTGCCGCTTTGTCGTTCCGTTTTTTTCCAAATTTTTGGAAAAAAAAACGCATTTTAGTACTATACCGTTTTTACCGTTGCGCTGTCATTGTGTGCGCATACGTTACATTCCATGCATTGGAAAATTTTCAGTTTCCGTTTTGCCGTTCTACCGTTCTCATTGTGTTTGACCCATAGGTGTTGTGGTCATTCGTACATAGTTTCCTTAAATATTCCCCTCCGGGGCCCCCGGCGCCCCGAGGGTTTCCCTATACTACCAACAATTTTTCCCGCCCGTTTTTTTTTCCTCCTATAACCCCAACAAATAAACCAACACCCCCCCCACCACCAAAAAAGGTTTTTACACCACTTTCTCGACTTAAAATACAATTTTTAAAAACGATAATTGATAGTGCTGTGAAATACACATTGAAATAGGGGGCCTATTCTCCCCACTGCGTAGAAAAAAAAATTTGTTCATTTTTAGTAATCCAAACGGCAATAAATAATACACCGAAAATACTTACATTTACTGATATGGAAGTAGAAAATCCCTTATTTGTTCATAATTGGCTTTTGTCAAAACAATACTTGATCACAATACTTGCTCCTTTAAAGTGAATCAAAAGTTGACAGTCCGTTTGGCTGCAT
Organism: Aedes koreicus; assembly: GCA_024533555.2. NCBI lineage: Eukaryota > Metazoa > Arthropoda > Insecta > Diptera > Culicidae > Aedes > Aedes koreicus. Next base: position 101,837 of record JAHHFK020005258.1, on the reverse strand, counting down.
TTGTGACAGGTCGTTTGGCTGCATAAGACAATTGTTGTCCGGTCTATATACAGTGTCTGTAGTTTCTACTCTATTCAGAGTCCCGCCAGTAAACCTTAAAAAAACAACAAAATATATCTGACATTCACTGGATTGTTACTGCAAAATAAAAATTAGTTATCTTAATAGTCCTGGAAAAGCTGAAAATCAGAGTTGATCAGTCTAATCAATGAAGATAAAATTTATATGAAAAGATACATAGATATATATTTTAGAGTTAACAGACTATTCTATAAGTCAAAGAAAGCAGTTTGAGTGATCGAAGAGCCCGGTTTGATGATTCCTGAAACAAATGAAGTATCTTATCATAATACCATTAAACACAAATATTTAAATACAATTCTACACTGCTTATAATCACATGCCAGTCTTTTATGAAATAGTAGTTGAAGTTCAGAAATAGAATTTTAACACTGTTTCGCTGTTATGCTAAAATGCAGAAAAGTAAATTGAGCGTTACATTGTCATGCTGCTCCATGCTCTTAAATGCAAAAGTTATTTGAAATTCAAGGATGATCCCAAAGCGTGCTGAAATTATTAATTAAATGATAATAGAGGAATCCAACTTGAAAAAAAAGAAGACACCGAGCGGTGATAAATCTGACAGCTCCCATGTTAAAGTATAGGACGAAAATTTTAAAATGCTTCTTAAAAATTCAAATGAAATTTTAATTAAAAGCGGTTTATTGAATGATGTAAGAAAAATCCCCTTGTCTTTCACTTCGCGGTACTTGAATCTTTGTTTTTGTTGTGATTCGTTGTGTTATTTTGACAGAATATTCGAGGGGTTATTCGTTGGGAGTTATGCTTTGAAGATGATTCATTAAGCTTAGGACCGATGCGCTGGTACTTCCTGAGCCAAACAAATATTCCTTTTCTTCTTGACCATCTTGACCCCTGGTAGTAGGTTCTGACCCTTGGGTCCATGATCCAAACGGTGATGTTATGAGTTTGTTCTATTTCGTCTCTCATCTATATCGACAACCTACTTATTTCATTCACTGCTCTTCTGACGTGTGATGTGACTCGGTCTTACAATTTTTTTTTCCTTTATTATCGAGATTTTCAGCTCTGGGCTGGTTCATCTCCCATCGTAGTCACTCAAATACCTTTTTGGGTATTTTCGTAACTTGTCTGGGGGTGAGATTCGAACTCGTGACTTTGGCGCGAGAGGTATGGATGTTAACCACTATGCCGGGGTCGCCCCCCCGGTCTTGCAAGTAGAGAAGTAGAAAACAGGTTTTCGTATAATAAGTGATTCACTTATGTTTCTAGCCTTAGCTATTTTATGTTTTTTTTGTGGTAGTCCAGGGAGTAAAGCAACAACCATAGGGAGCTAAACGTTCGTGGTTCGAATCTGCTTGGATTTGTTTTTAGATTTGAACCATTTGGCTACCTAGTATGGTATAAAATGAACATTTCTGAACGTTTAGTTTCAGAAAGCTTTCTCTGAGGCAAATGTAGAAGAAGCGTTCCATTCCGTAATGTTTTCAAATCTTCGATTCTTTTGTTTTAAAATGAGCTTCAAGCTTCCATTGAAAAAATCGATAATGAACTTCTCAAGTGTATTCAATCATATTTGACTAATTTAAGATAGTAAAAAATTCATGAATAAAATACGCTCATTTTAATTCTAATAAATTATATAGAAATCAATGAACTTCATCAACACATAATAAGTAAAATATAAGGGAATAATTTTCTGCCTGTTGAAGTAGCTGACTATTGTGATTGCTGTTCAATTAAAGAAAAACGCCATTGGAAGATTTTAGTGCCGCGCACGTACTACCGAGGTTTACCTGTATAACTTTAAAATATATTGTTTCAGGTCTGCAGACGTGGGAATATAGCCCTGAGTATGGATTGCGATCATATTTGTATTTGGTTATACATGCCGTTCCTGCATGGCTCTTGCAGAAAATAATGCTACTGGATAGTACTTCATTGTTCTACTGCATCCGTTGCATGCTAGCTGTCGTGTCTGCTTCGCTGGAGGCCATAATGTTCAGGTATTTAATTAGATAATATTGTTATTTGTTCTTAGTAAACTTTTATAAGCAATGAATTTAAGGGTCTGTAGAGGATTGGCAACGTTTCTGATCCAAGTAATTGCAAATCAGTTCGCGCGGGTGTTATATGCAATCTTTTCGTTCATTTTCGCGCATAATACAGTACAATATCGGTCAAGGTGTGAAGTGTGGAGTGAAGTGTGCTGTCATTTGTGATTATCGAAAAAAACATTTAAATGTGGGTTCAGATCGTGAAAATGGAAAAAAAATTCACCAATAACTGGTATTTAATGTCCATTTTTAATTTTAAGAACCATATGTGTGCGAGTGCGAATTAACAATGTGTTAGTGTGTAGGTGGGTTGATATAAACAAATGTTCCAACCAAATGCTGCAGTGATAAAAGCATATTATTGTGTTTGTATGAAAAAGCCTGAAATTGTGAAGGGTTAGTGATTGAGTTTTGAGGTGCGGCACCTCGATTGTTGTTTTGTCGAAGAATCATCGCCGCTATGTGATAAAACTTAATCTTAGTGATGGCAGCTGAGGCATCAGTTGAATATGTTCATCTTATAAGATGTTGCAGATCTGCTGCTGATGAAATAATGCGATGAAACTTTATACAATCGACCGACGCAGCGAGCGCTGGCGAACATATATCGAACTTATCTGGGAGCTAACGTGACGGTATCATCTCTAGTGCTCTATGATATATGATGACATATCGAATAATCAGACATCAATGGGAACCCGAGGGCTTATTTTTTTTGACGTAGACTACGGGGCCACAGGTAGGTTGTCAAATAAAAATTTGCAAAATCGCGACTATTAAGAAAAATTTCAGAAAAAAGTTCGACTGTCAATTAAATTATCAAATAATATTATTCAACATTTGTAAACTATTGAAAATAACACAAATTAAACATGATGTCTCTTAATTACGTTTCGCATACTAAATTTACTTAATGCACTGTATTTTCCCAACACAGTTCTTGAATGTGAGAAACCGAGGTCTCATATCCAGAACATGAGATTGGCAGCTAGCAGTGGACATGTACCCAGTGGTGCATTGGCAGGCAGCCGGTGACAAGGACGTTGACTGAGTAGCTAAGTAGATGCTTGATAGACAGGCGAGCAATCGGAGCCAGTGTTTTGTTTGTAACCAGCATTTAAGGATGAGAAAGATAAGGACCGAAATAAACTACTGTGTGAGCCAATTGACAGGCATAAGGCGCAACGATGAATGAAATAAGCTGCTGTACGGTGTGACCTAGTCGGTTGCTAATGTCGGGTTTATATCATCGCTAATATTTGAAGACAATTCATTAAACAACATGCTTGGCGTCATATTACAGTTATACCTCGATATAACGTAACCTCGATAAAACGTAATGTGTACCTCGATATAACGTAACTGTTTTTTGTCCTCTTTCTTTTGGAGTTCTACTTATGAACATTATTTATGAGTTTTGAAATATGTTGTGTAATTTTTACCTTCAAATGAATACCCCTTAAGACAACTGTCTGATCTTGCTATAATATGTGGCGATAGAACTGGACGTCAATGAGGTATACCCATTAGGGTTAAATAAGTATTTGATTTACTTTTGAAATAACAAAATGCATCACTCCAAACATATTCAATTGGTACCACAGATAAATGGACGTAACAGTATGAATTCTTCTTCTCATGTTTCGTAAAACACGGATTTTGGAAACTTAGTCGTGTTTCTTGGTAATTACTGGAACGAATTGGATGCAAATGAAAGGTAGGATTACACGCCCCGAAGTGAATCATTGCCGATGGGAATGGGGTATGTCTCCCTACATATAATCGGGGTTCAGCTATTTTGCACCAAGCCTCTTTTGTGGAATTGTGCAAACCTGATCCCGTACAATGCATGTAGAATAATTTTCCGGTATTTTATAACTATGGAACAGTTGAATTGAATGTTAGTAATAAACTTCAAGAACTACAGATGATTTTTATCTTGAAATAGAAGGCTTGAATATATCTGATAAAACTGATGATTTTTGAAAGACGCTTGGTGCGATTTGGCAGAACACCGACCATAATATGGTCTCATAGATAATTAATTGCGAAGTAGCTAGTTGGGGAGAAGTGCTTAAAATGCGCCGGCGGGGTAAAATGCGCCACCGTGATTTCTCGTGTTAAACGACATTTAGACCAATTTTTTTTTACACAGGTAGTATTTAGTAGGTATGGTATGGTTTTAGTCCGGGTGGTGAAAAGTTGGAAAATATCTGCACTCAAGCGACTATTTTAAGCGATGAACGACTTTTTCTTGCATACGAGACTGTCACCAAGAACTGCCGAAACTGACAATTCAAAACAAAGTGATTGTGAGTGAGAGAAAGATAACCCCCTCGCTCTAGAAAACTCGCTTCATTTTGACAGTTGCATTCCGCTACACTTAAACATTCTCGTGATATGAGGTTTAACCACACAGGTTTTAGTGCGTTGCTTGGGAATTAAAATAGCCAAAAGGCGTACATAAACCATCAATCATCATTCATATGTAACGCTTATGGAATTCGTAGGTGCCTAGTGGAATCAATGTTATGCAAGTTCATAAGTCTTGCCACATGATATTTTTAAGTTTATTTTCCTCAGTGTAGCTGTCAAACTCCTCTATTATTGCACAACTCTTCATTCAAGAAAGTCGACTACGTCATTAAGTTTTCGAAAATGGGTCGTGTGCCACGAAAAGAACCCAAAAGACAAAAACGTTAGCTTATTGCTAACCGATAAAGAAAAAATAATTCAAAATCTCGAAAATGGTGATTCAGTGAGGGACATAATGTAGAGGTTCAAAATCGGGTCTACGTCCAGGATAAAATTCTCAAGAAATTTGGTCAACAAGGAAACGTGTAAGAAATCAGCGTGATATTTCCTTAAACAAGTTAACATGTTTTATTTTGTTTATACCTCTAGCATATAGGTAGTGCTTCAATGAACCCCGATATCCACAGGTTGATGAAGCCTTGTACGTTTGGTTTCTCCAAAAACGGCAAAATCATCTACCGGTAAGTCAGGAAATGCTTCAGGATCAAGCGAAGAAATTCTGATGGTTGGAGATGGGGACTTTGGCAGTCGCGGGTATGTCGAGAAGTTCATCAAACGTAACGGCATTCGCTTACTGCAACTCAATGGCGAAAAATTGTCCAGTAACGTGGCAGTTGTTGAACAATACACGAAAAAGTTCGCTGCGCTGATTCGTGATAAAGATTTGTCTCCGTACCAGATTTTCAATGCTGATGAAAGTGGGTTGTTCTTCAAGAGTACCCCAGCAAACACATTTGTTGATAAAAATGCTAGATCTGCTCCTGACTACAAAAATCAACAAATAAAGGGTGACATTCATGCCATGTAGCAACCGGGATGGGTCCTTAAAACTGCCTTTGATGTTGATTGAAAAGTCACACAGACCTCGCGTGCTAAAAAATCTTAAAGAGTTCCCTGTGTACTACAGAGCATAAAAAAAATGCTTGGATGAAAGAGATCTCTCTTCAAAGAATGGTTTTTTGGTGAATTTGTCGTGCGATTTACCGCTTTCCTCCAATCAAAAGGACTTCCCGTAAGTCTAGCCGCCCTTGTGCTAACTCCAGCGCAGATGAGCAAAAAAACCGCCGATGGATTAATTTTCTCCATTTTTCTTCCGCCAAATACCACGGATGTTATACAGCCGATGGACCAAAACATCATACAGATGATTTAGAGCCGATACATGAATCTGATAATGCAGGAGATTCAAGCTCGTGGAGGGGAGTTTGACGAGTGTATGAAGAAGATCAACATAAAGGAAGCTATATTTTGGGTAGCTCATGCGTGGGATCTAGTTCCTGCAGATTCGATTCGTAAATCATGGAACAGGCTTTACGATGGCAATGAAATCGAGGATGAAGACAATGTTCCACTAAAGGGTGATACGGTCAAAATTTGGTCAAGGGAAAACGCGTGTAAATCGGTGAAATCATTTATTTAAAAAATCAAATTAAATTTCTTTTTCAAGTTCAATTAGTATAAAATTCAGGAAAAATATTCAGTTAGGCTTCCGCTTTTCCAAATCCGAATTGCCGGGCCTTACGCTTGACCCCTGCCATCAGATTTTGTACAGCCACCTTGTCCACCTTCTTCGCCGCAGAAAGCCAGTTTGCCTTGAACTGCTGCTCGTCCTTAGCAGTTTTTTTGGTCTTCTTTAGGTTCCGCTTGACAATAGCCCAGTATTTCTCAATTGGGCGGAGCTCTGGCGTGTTGGGAGGGTTCTTGTCCTTGGGAACCACCTGCACGTTGTTGGCGGCGTACCACTCCATGGCCTTTTTACCGTAATGGCAGTACCACTCCATGGCCTTTTTACCGTAAAACAGTACGGAACAACCGTGTTTCTTCAGGAAAGGCATCAGACGTTTATTCAAACACTCTTTCACATAAATTTCTTGGTTGACAGTCCCGGAAGCTATGAAAATGCTGCTTTTCAAGCCACAGGTACAGATGGCTTGCCAAACCAGATATTTCTTTGCGAACTTTGACAGTTTCGTGTGCTTGAAAATATCTGCTACCTTTCCCCTTCCTTTTGCCGTATAAAACTCCTGTCCCGGAAGCTGCTTGTAGTCGGCTTTGACGTAGGTTTCGTCGTCCATTACCACGCAGTCAAACTTCGTCAGCATCGTCGTGTACAGCCTCCGGGATCGCGCTTTGGCCGTCGTATTTTGTTTATCATCGCGATTTGGAGTCACTACCTTCTTGTAAGTCGATAGTCCGGCTCGTTTTTTGGCTCGATGCACGGTTGTAGACGATACACCCAGCTTATTTGCGGCATCTCGGAGAGATAGGTTAGGGTTTCGCTTGAAACTACCGGCAACTCTCTTTGTCGTCTCAGCGGCTTCCGGTTTTCGATTTCCCCCCGATCCAGACTTCCTGGCTGTCGACAAACGTTCCCCAAACACTTTAATTACATTTGTAACGGTTGATTTGGCAACTTTTAGCGATTTTGCCAACTTTGCGTGCGAGTAGCTCGGATTTTCGCGATGCGCGAGCGAAATTTTGATACGCTGCTCTTCTTGCTTGGACGGCATTTTGACAACTGAAGAGTGAATTCCAAAATCAAAATAGGAGCAACATTCTACACACACACCTTCAAAATGAGGGGTGTTCAGGTTTTTTAAATGCAAAATTGAAAGAAATACGTCAAGTTGATATTGACCAAATTTTGACCGTATCGCCCTTTAGCAGTCGTAAGAGAGAAGCTGAGAAGCATTGCTGAGAAAATAGCCCAGTTCGGAGAAATCAATGAGGAGGATGCCGAATACGCGACCCTTGACAACGATGAAATCATCGCAAGCGTTCTTAATCACAATGCAGACGAAGACATGTCATACGCTGGTGAACACACAATGCACTCAACATCAACGTAGAGTAAAACACCACAATCTGTGAGTTTTGGGAATGATGACAATCATGCAAACTTGTCGGATGAAGCAGCATTGGATGGGTTCGATTTAGTAAACAGGTATGCGGAGGAGAATAATTAGTCACTGACTACACAGTTCTCGCTGCGAATGCGTGCGAATGTCTTTGAAATCGTCATTAACGAACAGAATTAAGAGGAAGTGAGAAAGCAAATCTTGTTTTTCTTTATTATTTTGTGAATTGATATGAATATGAATTATTATCATTTTATTTGATAACACCCCTCCACTATATATTCTATGCTTTGTCATTCTTGTGTCATTTTCAGCTCACCTAACCCACGTTATGTATTTCAAAATATAGGAAGGTTTTTTGAGAAAGGGTCATATACGACAAATTCAACTCAAAAAAGCTTTTTCCTTCGTCATGAAAAATATATAATAATTAAAAAACTTTCAGTTTATAACCGTTCATTTTCAATTTCACAGTTATAAAGAATCATTTTTGTTTTTTTTTGTAGTTTTATTAAGTTTCCGTTTTTGGAATTATTCATACTCATTTTAAATGTATATCGCCTTATTGTTAGCTGTTTTAAGCTTTTCCAGAATTTTTTTATTTTCAGCAACAAACCAGTGGATGTCAGAAATATATTGTACCTACGCTTATTATGTTCTCTGACTATTATTGAGAAAACAAATTGCAATCTTAGTTGATCTTAATCCTATAGAAGCTGCAACAGCGGAAGTCTTTCAATGAGTGGATGACCAGCTTAGTTATGGATATATATTCTACTATACTCGTATTATTATTATACCGTAATTTTCTTATTTTATGTTATGAAATTAAATGATGTGATATTATTGCAATTAAATTCATTTAATTGAAATCACTATAGAAACTTATTTTGGGGGAAAGGGAACCGCCCACCGGTATTTTTTATTTTTTTTTTTATTTTTTTTTATGATGCACCGGTATCCCCGGTTTTTGTAAATTTTTTTTAATTATTTTTTTTTTTTTCTCTTGTTTTTATCCCGGGGGGGGGGGGGTTTTTTTTTGGTGTGGTGTTTTTTTTTGGGCGGACCCAAAAAAGCCTTTTTTTCCCCCAAAAAGCAGTAAAGGCCCTTTTTTTTTGGAAAATGGTCCGTTAAGTCACTATTTTCGCACCGCCGCACAGTGGTTCCCCCATAGGCCATTAATACAAAAAATTGACTTCGAGGAATACGTGTTTCTATCTCGGCATTGCTTTGTTTAAGATGTATATTTCAATGTTCAACGCTTGATTTTGACGGTTTTAAATGAAATTTTTCGAAATCGGGTCGTATATGTGAGAGTAATTGGTATCCAAAACTCAACATTTCATTAGTGATATATAGCATTCATTTATTCGTCAGTTAAACTTTTTTTTATAAATAACAGTATGTATATTTTTATGGATATTTGCTTTCAATAAAGTTAATTTTGAAATTTTATGTCAACTACAGTGTTGATATTAAAAATTTTGTTCAGTAGAAATGCACTCAAAATAGTGTCTTATGATAATATAAAAGAGAATAATTGGAATTTTTCAGCATACGTAAAAACAACTTTCCCCCTCGATCCCCCTCACCAAACCTTCATCAAAACTTGCCAAAATGTATTGACTTCAACTTGTAGTAAGATCCAGCTGCGCATATCTGCGCCCAGGTTTGCTGGGTTAGTTAATGTGGCTCATATCAAATAATTGCTTTTCCTCTTAGAATGTATGTACAGAAATAATTGACATACACATCTTTTCCCCTCGATTCCTCTCACCGAATCTTCAACAAAACTTCATTGAGAGTATTGACTTCGACGTGTACTGTGTTCTAGCTGCGCCTTTCTGCGCCATGGTTTGATGTGGATCGTTTAAGTGTCTTATATCTAATAGATTGTTTAAGGCTCAACTCGGATTGATGTATTTTCGAGCAGTTTTTGTCAAAGCATCATTTCAGAATGCAAAATGCACTCGTCCATTTATTCCTTTTACTATTTCAAGCTGAACAATTAAATAGGTCCTAAGTAACAGAGATTCTCTTCGTTAACTTTCTCTTTCGTTAATAGTGTGTCTATTAAACGATTTGCTGATGTGTTTGACGTATTGGATCATTAATTACGCTTTATATTGCTGTACTGTGTGTTGAAAGTACTTGAATACGTTATGACATAGCCGTAGGAAAGCAAAGAGAAAGTCGAGGAGTCTTCTAATGTTGCCTAGGACCTAATGCATAATTCAGCTTGATTTCACGAAAGTTGACGCGGGCTAGCGAGCCTTTTTTGAATTTTGCGAAAAAGCAGCCTTAATCGATGAAATTCTGAATTTTTTTACCTATCAATCGTAGTAATCCATGGATTACAGTTTGACATTATTATATGTTTTGGTGTTTGACAAAATATCTTCAAATTCGGTTAAAATATAAAATATCTACTATTTACCAAAGGATAATCAGCAAATCACAAACGGTATGCACAAATCTTTTAAAAATAACTCAAACAATAGCAGTTAATTTTTAAAAATATGCTTTTGATTCAGGATATTGGAAAATGCAGTCCATCTCTCGAATGCATCTTTTTGAAATTTGGGTTTCTGAAGATGGCACAGATTCTGAAAAATCCAGAAAAGTTCTAAATGTAATTCTTCAAACGCTTTCCAACAAGGAGAAGCTGCAGCTTGGTGAGTTCAAAACACGAGTTTTTTACGTGTGTAAGAAACTTTCTGCAATGTGGAAAGCAACTCAAAGAAATAAACCGAAATTGATAAATCGGTACCGTGACTGGCTTAATGCAACAGAGGATGTTCATTTCCACACACCAAACAACAAAAAACAACCATCTCTTCCACGTGGTCGCCCTAAGAAGAACTTTGAAGAATGTAGTAAGCGCTCCAAGCGACGAAAATTAGCCCAACTTCGAAAGTGTGACGAATCCGCGTTAAATACTTTGCGTCATGTTACGGCTGACGAAAATATCGAAGTTGATCCTGATGAAATATTGTCATTGATTGTTGAGGCAAAGCTAACAAAGCATCAGTATCTTTTGATCAGGAGCTTCGTTAACGGTAAAACAGCTTCTATCGTTTTTCCTTCATATCAGGTATTCATTTAAATTCTTCAAACTATAAACTTGTTTTTTTTTATAAATAATTATATATCTTAGGTTGTTCTGAAGGCCAAACAAAAATGCTATCCCAAAGACGAGATCATTACTGAAACATCAGCCGAAATTGAGTTACAAAGTTTGCTGGACCACACTGCTGAGAGAATAGTTCAGTCGCAGCCAAATATTTTCGACAAAATGCGCAATAATCCTCAAGCGGAGATAATTTTGTTAGGGAAATGGGGGTTTGACGGCAGCTCAGGACATAGCGAATATAAGCAGTCCTTCGAAGATCCAACCACGGAAGATGGAAACCTTTTCGTTACGTCTTACGTTCCTCTCCACTTGATGATGAAATCATCTCTAGACAGTGATGTGGTTCTTTGGAAAAACCCACGTCCTTCATCGACTAGATATTGTCGACCTATCCGGTTTCAATTCTGCAAGGAATCAAGTCAGCTGTCTGTTACAGAGGGAAAATACATTAAGAAGAAAATTGACCAGCTGCAAGCCACTGTAATTGGTCATGATTCCACCTGCCATGTTAAGCACAAACTTCAGCTCACCATGGTAGATGGGAAAGTTTGTAGTGCATTGACGGAAACATCTTCATCCAGGTAACTTAAGTTAGTTTCAACTTAACTAAATCATATAAACCACAACCTTTTAGGTGCTACGTATGTGAAGCCACACCGAAACAAATGAACAACATTGAAGATTGTTTGCAACGAAAAGTTGATGAAAATCGGTACGAGTTTGGGTTGTCACCATTACACGCAAGAATTCGCTTTTTTGAATATTTCATTCACTTGTCCTATCGTCATGATGTAAAAAAGTGGCAGGTTAGGAGTGCCGAAGACAAAGAGTTGGTGGCAGCTAGGAAAAAGATGGTGCAAATGAAGTTTAGAGAAGAATTGGGTCTTAATATTGATAGATCAAAATGTGGTGGATCCGGGAGTTCTAATGATGGCAACACGGCTAGAAAATTCTTCAAGTTTTCAGAAAAGGCTGCCGAAATTACTGGATTGAAGAAAGAATTAATAGACAGGTGCAGAATTATCTTTAATTTAGCAATTCTAGTCTTATCTATTTAATATCAGATTGTATAGATTGGTTAATTAACCAATTCATGGAGAAACTAATTTTTATTTATCGTTTAAGATGCGGAGCTTTGTTGCAGTGTCTAGCGTCTGGATATGAAATAAAAGTAGATGAATTCAGAGAATATGCTCTTGCTACTGCTAGGATGTTAGTGAAGGAGTATCCTTGGTACAATCTTCCTGCTACTGTACACAAGGTATTAATCCACGGATCAGACATTTTTAGTAGCGCACTCTTGCCGATTGGAGAACTGTCAGAGGAAGCTGCAGAATCCAACAACAAGAATGTCAAAGAATTCAGACGAAGTAATACGAGAAAGGTTTCTCGTACAGCGACGAATGCGGATCTATTATAAAGGTTACTTTTGTATTCGGACCCTGTTATAACTGGATTGAGAAAAAATCCAACCGAAAGTAAGGAAGATATGGCTCAAGATGCACTTGATTTGTTATACATATGATTAATTTGTTTTTTTATTAGTTTTATAGTTTATAAGCCATAATAAATTCACTAATTGATTTCATGGAGAACAGTTCTTTTCAATTATGAAACTTAACTCATATAAATAAAGTTAGCGAATATTTAGTCTAAGATACATCGATGGAATACGATTTCTCTTCCTATGAGATTGAAATACCTAATTTTATCCACTTGTTTTAATATCTTGCCAATAAACTTTGTTTTTTCTTTATTTAATTGGTTTCTTACCTGAGGCTGCTTTGCTACTGTCCCTTACACTCAATATAACTAATAATAACTAATAAACAAATAATCTTTGAAGATCACTATATTTCACTATAGATACTTCCGTGTGTTGAACTGAGAGTCACGCAATTCTCCTGACTAGTGCGTTGGATTCAAAGTTCAATCAAAAGATTTTATTGTAATTAATCTCGTATTAATGCATTATAAAGATGTAATGATATTAATGAAAATAATGTTTCTGGACTTAATGTGATTAAACGTATTAAAACTGTAATTGATGGTACTGCAAATATTCAAATGGAATTAAAAAAAGATTAATAAACGTTTGTTATAATGGACTAAAATATAAGTATCGTTTAACTAAAGTAGTTTAAGCTGTAATTAATGTACCTAATTTATACCTGTGTCAAAATTCACGGTTATTGCGTGCACCTCATCTAAAACTCGAAACATGTCGGCAGTGGTGGCCAATTTGGATTTGGATACTAAATAAGACAAGCAAAGAACTTAATTTTTAATTCTCATGTGATTCGAGGTGTCGCATGACAGGTTTTGGTCCAATTCAGAAACTGGCCACTTCCCCGGGGGTACCCGGAACATGTCCGAATGAGGACAAGGTCGTACTTGTTACTTAGTTTGACTGACATTGATCTTGTTATCAAATTTTCATGTGATTTGAGGTGATGAATGATGGGTTTAAAACAATTCTGGCTGATTATACACACATGATCCATATTCACCAGAACATTTCCCGGTGATATTTGTAGAACCAGTTGACCGATTCCAAAAGTATTCAAGAGCTTTCTTTCGGACCTCAAAGCCATTTGATGGTGGTTTCGTCTGGTTCGATCTAGTGGTTATTGAAAAACTCGTGCGATATAAATACTTTTCTTTGTAGGAAGGAAACTGTCAAAAAGTTCAGTTATCACTGCAAGGAGGATCAATCCGGTCTTTTTGACATCAAATTTGAACTCAGCGCCCCAAAATTCATGAACGATACATGGTTTTATAAAGAAATTCTCAAAAAGACTATTTTTGGCCGCGTCTCTTCTAAGTTGGAACCACTGTGCAAAAAAAAAAAAAAAAAAACTTCATTATTTTTTCACCAAAAAATTAATACCCGCCACCCCACCCAAAAAAAAAAAAAACAAAAAAAAATTATTATCCCCCCCCCACAAAACAAAATAAATAAATTTACTAACAACAAAAAAAAAAAAAAAAAAAAAAGGGTGGGAAAAAATATAATATTATTTTAATAAAAACACGTCTTATTATTTTTTTTCCCCCCCAAAGATATGCTTGGTATTTTTTTTTTTACATTGTTTAATCTAACAAAAAGCTCCCGTACAATAGCGCGACCCACGTTGCGTCGCGTCAGTTGTCAACGCCAGCGTTCACTGCCTTCATGACGCTCATGACGTCAGTCATTTATTTTACTTTGAATATGCATGCGTTAGTGAGTTTTTTCAACTTACTTCAATTAAAATCACTTTAGTTACATTATTTTAGTTATTTGTAATAATTGAATTAGTTTTATTTCAAACTCGATGCCCTGGCAAACGCTGTTCCGCCTCTACTTCAATTGAACTTGTCAAATGCAGAGCGCTGATCGGTCACAGCACTCTTGATTAGTATGAATACGACGCACATGGTTCCATATTACATCATCTTTAACTATTTTTACAATTTTTCATATTTCTATACATATAAACCCAGTGAACCCCAGGAAGAACCGAACGCAGAAAGAATTGTGTAAAACCGTTCATACGTTATCGAGTTAAATAGTGACATACAGAACAACAATTCATTTCTATTTATACAGATTTGTTTCTCGTGACGCGCGTCAGGTTTGATTTTCTGTTTTCAAAAACAAAATTCGACGCAGGGAGAACGCGTGGGCTTTTGAAATGGTCGTCTCGGTTGAGCTTGGTTTCTAGTAGGGAGCAAGCGATTTGACGTTTGGCTTAGGGTGTACGACAGAGAATCAAGGCGTTCGATCAAATCTTATCGATTAGCTGTCAAACAACCCAAGCCAAAAGTCAAATCGTTTGCTTCCTACCAGAAACCGAGTTCAATCTTGGCGGCCATTAGCGCTCGTAAAATGTTGGATTGTGCAAATGTTGATGGGATAGGAATAAAAAAAAACTACAAGGGACAGCCCAATGGGGTTGTACGCAAAGTTGACGTAGGACTACGCAGCAATCGAATTCCCATACACGTCAGGGCCATCCGCTAATTGATTTAAGTTAGTCCTGAAAAGGGCAAAGAAAATTCTATTGTACACTCTTTAGAAAGCATTTGGTGGCTCTTAATTATGATACGGCCCCGGTTGTAGTTCGCGATGGCCACTATCTCTAACGCGTAGAAGATATTTATGGATCTGTTGGTTCATTAGTTGTTCAACGCGCTTTGCCATTTACTCCGGGACGCGGCGTTTAAAGCAATGCCATGTTAAGCCGGGGCGCGGTAATGTAAATTTCAAACAGAACAAGAGAAAAAGTTCATCCAAACGAACTCTTCAGTTGGCAATCTAATTTGGTCGTCCTGAAAAGGACGGATTTAGTCGACGGGGGAGAAACAGTTCGCGATTGAACTTGGGCTTTCTTTCTTGGTTCATCTCGTGGGATGATTGATTCTTGTCTGGTTGTCACGGGCGGCTTTTTCCCGCCAAATCACTGGCTTCAGCAGCCATGTTTCTCTCAGCCGCCGCCAACTGCGATCCTAAGACCGCTGCACAGCTTAACGACTGTCGTAAGACTGAATCAAAATATTCTGCTAAGAGCTATGAGGTAAAGGGGTCGGATGCTAGTGCACGAAAGAAGGCGGTACCAACGAAGGCAATGTGATACAAATTGCACCAAAGGGGACGAAATTCAGTTATTGCGCCACAATAATTAGTTTTAATTACTGCACGCTTTACGGATGATTTTCTTAACAGAAATATGCCTTATGTATTTGTCATCACCAGCAACTAATCCGCTATGCACAACTAGGAACTAAAAAGAAACTCTACTAAATGGTCGGTCGGACGTGTTGCAGCTCGGCTCGAATTATCCGTTCTAGAATTTCGTTTGTTGGTTGTTCAACGTTCTTTGTCATTTACTCCGGGACGCGGCGTTCAATTAATGCTATGTTCAGCCGGGGCGCGGTGATTAAAATTAATTTGAAACAGCACAAGAGAAAATTTTAATCAAATAAACTCTTTAATTGGAAAATTGATTTGGTCGTCCTGAAAAGGACGGATATAGTTGATGGGGGAGACACATGGTTCGCGATTGAACTTGGGCTTTCTTCTTTGTATTCTTGGTTCAGCTACTCGTCGTTGCGGGTGGCCATCTTCAGGTGACGTGGGATAGTTGATTCTTGCCTCGTTGTCACGGGCGGCTTTTTCCCGCCAAATCGTAGGATTCAGCAGCCATGTTTCTCGCAGCGAGGTTGACGGGAGCATCGGCAACAATAGCCAACTGCACCAACGCCTCTCTGGGCAACGACTGCTCGCCAGTGCTGCTGCCGGCTACGATCCAACTGCAGATCCTACTCTGCTCAGCTCCACGACCACCGAAAAACTAATTCAAAATGCAAAGGTGTACCCGTTATATAACATTCATGGCTGCCTAGGAGACGTTCGTTACTTAAATATTAAATCTGTGCTAGAAAAGTACTGTGTATTTGGTAAATTTACTCTGAAAAAATCGACATTATAAGACATTACCTCATATTTGCGTTAATTTCAATAGTTGAATGTTATAAATCAATAAATTGAAATATTGGAACCGAAGCGTAGAAAATGTCCCAATCGATTGTTGAAAACATTTTGTAAATCGATCGTGAAATGACTTAGTTATTAACGTTCAAAACCTATATATTTTTCGTGACGCTCCAAATTTTCGAAATTCGAACGTGTACCCCAGTATTGAAAACACAGACGTAGTCCTACGTCAAAACTCAAAACGTTTATGCAATATGCAAATAAAATGTCCAATAATAAAACTACATAAAAGAATCAAGTAATTTTTGATTTATTTGGAAGTGCTGACCTCGAGTAATGAGTACAGAACTGGAGTATTAGAACCAGTGTTTTAAACGGCTATAGGTGAGCCTTAATACCCTCAGGTGACTAAGGTAGTGAAAACAGCTTTAGCTGGATAACATGGCAACGGCTCAAAAAAGGAATTGAGAACCATGATATGTCTGAATTAATGGTTACACAGGCCATGCTAGAAGGCGTTTCGACTGTCCGTAAAGGACAGGCTTCGGAAAAACGAGCTGCGGACCATGTACAGGAGGTCGTGGGGAAAAAAAAGTCGCTTGATTACAGGCTTCTTTACAAAAAAGCCCCAAAAAGTGACACTGTGCCGCAATATTACTCATTTTTGCAAACGGGGGTGTTCACTTAGTACACATTTACTGTACTTAGACATACAACAAATCAAGCCTAACATTGCCTTAGGTCCTAAGTAAAAATATAAACAAAATCGAGTTGAATATCGATTTCGATAGAGAGCCATTACTTTTATATGAGCGGTTCCATATCATTTCAGCAACGAGTAATTTTCATATTTTTTGATTTGCATGAAACCTTGCATACAAGTTTTTGGGGAAGAAAAACGCCGTTTTGCATACTTGGTTCGCTATTTTGAATCTAGCCTTACTTATGAGAAGGGCCTATGAAAAATGCACATGATATCTTCAAAAAATTGTATCTCGGAAACGGTTTGTCCGATTGGTTTGGTGTCTTCGGCGAAGTTTTAGAAAATTGTTGGTGCTATATGGAAAAAATATGCACGGTAAAAAAAAAGTTTGGTTTTTGTGTTTTGAACTAAAATATAGATTTTCCCTTAAAAGTTACATGTCAATAATTTTTTAATTATCCTTATGTTATAGCTGACTGAAATTGCTATCTAGTGCACAGTGGGTTGTTCTGGAGAAAAATAGGTTACAATGAAAAAAAATTTTTAAAAAAAAATTACAATGTTCAAAAAAGCTATTAAGAAAAGTCAAAAAAGTTTGTCACCCTAATTTTATGAAAGTACATCAAATTTGCAAGCAAAAAGTACTTCGGTAACATTTTTCTAAGATGCACCGTTTAGAAGATATTACTGATTAAATATTGATTTTTTTGATAACTTAATAAGTTTTGGCCTTTTCGGATGTACTCCGTGTTTTTCCAGTTTCAAAGGTATTTTTTTCGGAAAGATTGGAAAATTTTGAGTTAAAATGACACTGACAGTTTAAAGATTCGAGTGAAATTCTCTGCCTTAAAAGTATTTTGAAAAACAAGTTACAAAATCCCACTATCAGGAACAATGATTTCTTCCAGTTATTTTTGGTGTATTGTGTGGAAAATGTGCATTCAACTCTTGCATATCGCCTAACAGTTTAATCCATTTAAACTGGATGTGTTTATACTGTGCATATTTTCTCTCTATTGCCGAACATCGCCACAGACACCAAACCGATGAGACAACTCGATTTCGAGATACACCTTTTTGAGAACTGCAAATGCAAGCTCCTCAATTAGCAAGATTCAAAAGAGCGAATTAAGCTTATTTTTCAGGGATGGTGACTGTGCGCAGTAAAAAATAACATTATATGTTGGATATCATTGCTTTAAAATCACTCTATTGCAGTTTGGTGCGAAGTATCCTAGAGTGTGTGGCCCCCGTTTGTCCTTATTATGTAGCACCCATCGTTTCCATTGAACGCGTACAGAAGAAGTTCGTTCGTTTCGCACTTCGTTCACTTCCTTGGAATGACCCGAACAATCTCGCTCCGTACTCGGTCCATTGCCAACTGATAAGTTTGGAACCACTGACTGACAGGCGTGTTAAAATGCAGTGTTTGCTGGTCTTTGACATCCTAATAGGCGTTATTGACTGCCCTACGCTGCTTGAGCAGATTTCACTGAACGTTCCTCCTCGTCGACTCCGAAATTATCCGATGCTTGCTGTTACTTATCACCGCACTAACTATGGGTATAATAATCCGTTAGATTCGTATCTTCGCAAATTCAGAACCGAGTCAGACATTATTATACAGCTCACGGGTAGAAATCATAGAATGCTGGGTAAAGACTGTTGGAAGATAGGTAGAGTTGAACGCTCAGGTATCGTCGAACCTTCAGGTACGAGTTTGGAGAGTTGGAGCGAGGTAGATTTGCTGGCGTAGGTATATTGTTATTGAAGAAGATTGTAAATTGTATTATCATTTCAGTTGAAAACCGAATTTATCGACTAGCGACAATCGATTTTACGCTCGTTCTGTACGTTATACCTTATGTCGGAAGTAGTGCGCTGTATAGCGCATCTGATGCGCCATACAGCGCACTACTTCCGACATAAGGTATAACGTTCAGAACGAGAGTAAAATCAATTGTCGCTAGTCGATAAATTCGGTTTTCAACTGAAACCATAATATATACCTGGAATGAATAAAGAGTGCGGCGGTTGTTGATTGAGGTATCAGTCGGCAGCCGTCTAGTTTGATGGAAGGTGACTAAGACTGCGTTCTTTTTATTTATTATTAAGAAACGGTCATCGACGGAGCTAGCCTCGTTATGGCCAGCGTGGCCATGGTGGACTAGTTCCAACAAAGACCATGTTTACAATCACCAACTGTAAGTAGTACAGCTAACTGGTATCTAATTACCTGTATCTAATACTTGTTAGCACGTTTTCAGCACAACGCACCAAAAATCACTTGAAGAAATCATTGTTCCTGATAGTGGGATTTTGTAACTTGTTTTTCCAAATTCTTTTAAGGCAGAGAATTTCACTCGAATCTTTAAACTGTCAGTGTCATTTTAACTCAAAATTTTCCAATCTTTCCGAAAAAAATACCTTTGAAACTGGAAAAACACGGAGTACATCCGAAAAGGGCCAAAACTTATTAAGTTATCAAAAAAATCAATATTAAATCAGTAATACCTTCTAAACGGTGCATCTTAGAAAAATGTTACCGAAGTACTTTTTGCTTGCAAATTTGATGTACTTTCATAAAATTAGGGTGACAAACTTTTTTGACTTTTCTTAATAGCTTTTTTGAACATTGTAATTTTTTTTAAAAATTTTTTTTTCATTGTAACCTATTTTTCTCCAGAACAACCCACTGTGCACTAGATAGCATTTTCAGTCAGCTATAACATAAGGATAATTAAAAAATTATTGACATGTAACTTTTAAGGGAAAATCTATATTTTAGTTCAAAACACAAAAACCAAACTTTTTTTTTACCGTGCATATTTTTTCCATATAGCACCAACAATTGTCTAAAACTTCGCAGAAGACACCAAACCAATCGGACAAACCGTTTCCGAGATACAATTTTTTGAAGATATCATGTGCATTTTTCATAGGCCCTTCTCATAAGTAAGGCTAGATTCAAAATGGCGAACCAAGTATGCAAAACGGCGTTTTTCTTCCCCAAAAACTTGTATGCAAGTTTTCATGCAAAACAAAAAATACAAAAAAAAAATGGAAAAATCGCTCATATGAATCTTTCTAAAATTTGCTGTAAGATATAAAAAAATTGAACATATGACCGATAACAAAACGTCCAATGTACCTTCCGTCTGATATCGCACAGCTCTGTACATGGGACTTTTGTCAGCCGCTTGTCCAATGTACAATGTTCGTCTTAAAATAGGACATAGGACCTAATGCAATGTTTGGCTTGAAATGTATAGAAGATTAAAATAAAATACTAAAATATGTAAATCACTTTCTAGTCACTATTTGGTCACTATTTTTATTATTTTAGTCACTAAAGTCACAATTTTTATTCATAAATCCGCTACCAGCCCTGCTATATTGTCTAAGCTTTCAGGTTCATAAATGGAACTGTTATTATCATTCATATATTCATTCACTAAATTATTTATCATTATAGTATTTATTCACTATATTTTATATATTATATTTTGTAAACTATATTTCGTATACTATATGACACTGAATATATATTAGGAAGGGAGGGAGCATCAGAGTATCACACAAACGGGAAATAGACAAAGGAAAGGGAAGAACACCCGCCGCTTAGAAGGACCAAACCATTACCATTATTTTCCTACCGATTCGATTGTGATGCTGTGAATTCATACATTCATACATACATACATACATACATACATACAAACATACATACATACATACATACATACATGCATACATACATACATACAAACATACATACTGTGACGTCACGGACGATACGCACCTACCATCGCTGCACCTTGCGTCGGTTGACGTTGTGACATACAACTTGTGGACGGACAATAGAATCATTGTTGTCTGTGGTGTGTTTTCTGGCAATTGAGCTCACTAGTACTCACTAGATTATTTTCCCGAACTACAAATTGTTTATCCTATAATTAATTATACTAGAACCTAAGCCTATAATTAATTATCCTACGAATCGATTCCTAATGCTAAAAAGGGTAAGAATTAAAACCCAAACCAACCAGTGAATTGATTAAAAAAACTTATACTATGTACACCTATTGAAATATCTAGCTTAACCTATATTGGGAGGAGGCTTGACTCAGCAAATTGTGGTAGAAGAAATAGAAGGAGGCACTAAACGTAAGAAAATTTATACTTTGCACTTCGTACAATACTAATTATTATTCTATTAAAGGAAATTTTAACCAATTCTTATGGTGGTTTATTGTTTTGGCAACTTCCCTCCCGTTGGCGCATCTAACAAAATAAAATTTCGTTTACCACGAAGCGATGTCGGATCTAGCTATGGATGTTGCGAAAGCCAAAAGTACCTCAGGTAAGCCTCAAAAGACTCCCAGTGTAAAGTCAGGCAATAAAGAACCCCCTAAAGAGCCATCTAAACAAACTCTGAAAAAATTCCCCAAAGGCGATGCCGTCGCTAGTTCGACCCCCAAATCTCAACCCCCCAACCTAGTGCGTAGTTGTACGTTGTGTGATAAACCGGACGACGATCATATGATGCAGTGCGATACATGCGATGTGTGGCACCACTTCCCGTGTGCTGGCGTTTCTGAGGATATTAAGGACTGCAGTTGGATCTGCTTGAAATGCGCTACCACGAAAGCAACCAAAGGCCCAAAATTCCGGATGAGCTCCACGCAGAAGAAACTGATGATGACGTTGCGGAAGAGGAACACTCGTGCTACAACTGTGAAATGTATAAAAAAGACGATTTCTACGGCGGGGCGGAAACATGACGTTGGCGATGTGAGTGCGAAATGCAAAGATATTCCAGTCGAAGCACCAGGAAACAGAAGCAACACGAACCCAGTGAGATATTCCGAGATGAGCCAGGCTGGATCAATAGTATCAGTAGTATCACGCAAGTCAGCTAAAGAGCGTTTGGATGTGGAGTTGCAGCAGGTCGAAGCTGAGGAGGCGTTGATGCGAGAAGAGATTCAACGTAAGCGAGAGCTAACGAAGAAGAAGTTTGAAGTTCTGAAGGAGATGGCCGATTCGGAAGACAGTGGCGAATCCGCCGTTGATCAGGAGAGTGTTCAACATAAAGTGGCAAGTTGGTTGAAGCATCGCAGCAACTCCAGACTGGAGAAAAGGCGTTTGGTCAGCAAGGAAGCCAGCGTGTGTAATTCTATGAGTTACGTGTACTCTGAAGAAACGAATGAAGAAGAAAGCGTAACCGGGAGTGAATCAAACAGCGAGCAAGAATCATTTGTCGCTGAATGTGTTGACGAAGAGCGAAAACACCACGGAAGGAAGAAGACGCCGCTCAACAAAACTCCGGAACGCGGAACCGTCATACGATCCGAGGCAGGGCAGCAACAGTCCTTGCGAAGCAGCAAAAGACTCTCCAAGGATGAGTTAGCAGCAAGACAGGTTGTTCCCCGAGAGCTACCAAAATTTAGCGGTAATCCAGAGGAATGGCCAATGTTTCTGTCTACGTACGAAGACACCACGGTCATGTGTGGATACACAGACGCCGAATACATGATTCGTCTGAGAAACTGCCTGAAGGGAGATGCATACAATGCGGTTCGAAGTTTTTTAATGCGGCCTGAAACCGTAGGCCGAGCAATGAATGCATTGAAGCTGCGATTCGGTAGACCGGAAACGATAATTGAATACCTGAAGGAGAAAATTATGTCCATGCCTACCATCAAACCGGATGCTATGGATAAGCTGGTGGATTATGCCCTGGAGGTTCAAAACCTCTGTGCCACAGTAGTGGCTTGTGGTGGGAAGGAGTATATGTGTGATACGACTTTGCTGAAGGAATTCGTCAATAAGTTGCCACCGCAAATTAAGTTAGACTGGGCTCGATACAAGAGAACGTTGTGAAAAGTGAAGTTGTCTACCTTCAGCCGGTGGATCTACAACCCAGCGGAAGACGTAAACATGGTTTTCGAGCCTCAGCATCGTGGCAGCAAGAGTCAAGAGTTTCGAGGAATTCGGAAGGAGAAGTACTTGAACACTCACGCAGAAGCTTCAGTCAAAGCTAGGAGTCAGCCTATGCATACAACACAAACCTATCCATCAATGGCCGTAGTAAGCAGAACTCGAAGTGGAGAAAGCAAACCCTGCCCGGCTTGCAAAGGAGATTACAAAAATCTGGGGAAATGAAAGCGATTTCTAGAATTGTCATATAAAGCCAGATGGACGACAGTTCGTGGATTCAATTTCTGCCGCAAGTGTGTCCAGCAGCATAAAGGTGGCTGCAATTCGCGAGAGTGCGGAAAGAACGGTTGCACGTTCAAGCATCACGTGCTGCTTCACAAGGATTTGTCTGCACCACCTGTACCGAGCAGTGGCACATCCAACAGAAGTGAAATTCCAAAGCAGAACGAAGCACGCAACGTTAATACGCACCAGTCAGGTACGTGTCCGGGCTCGTTTCGCTACCTGGCAGTTACGCTTTTCGGAAACGGCGTTAAGGTGAAGTGTCACGCCTTCTTGGATGACGGATCTGAGCTGACGCTCATCGATGAGCAACTTGCCGACGATTTGAAGATTTCTGGAAGTGTTCTTCCACTCTGCCTGAGGTGGACTGGAGGCACCCATCGCTACGAATCCGACTCACAGAGTGTCGATGTTGAGATATGCGGACAAAACGGAAAGCGGGAGTTACTTCAAGATGTACGAACAGTCGAGGAGCTGCAGTTACCTGTCCAGTCCCTTAATATGACCCAACTCACGGAGAAATATCGATACATGCGTGGACTACCGGTTGAATCGTATTCTAACGTCCGCCCTCGAATATTGATTGGGTTAAAACACGCCAACCTCATGCTGGTGCGAAGAAGTCGTGAAGGTAAAATGGGTGAGCCAATCGCCGTCAAAACTAATCTTGGCTGGGCGGTATACGGTGGCTGGTCAACAGAGAACTTCTTAAACACAACTAGCCATACCTACCACGTCTGTACCTGTAACGAACAAAGCATGACACAGTTAAATCAGATGGTCAAGGATTACTTTTCCATCGAAAATTCGGCAGTCAAGTCAAATCTGCTCGAACGACTTTCCAAAGACGATGAACGAGCCATATACTTGCTTGAATCTCGCACACGTTTCAACGGAGAGCGCTATGAATGCGGGTTGTTGTGGCGTTCCGATAAAATCCGGCTGCCAGATAACAAAGCTGTAGCTGTTCGTCGTTGGAAATGTTTGGAAAGGCGCATGAAGAAGGATGCGGAGTTGGCAAGCATCATGAGCCAGAAGATCGCCGAGTACAGGTCGAAAAACTACATCCGCAAGCTGACAGAGGAGGAACTGTCAAGAAAAGTGTGGTATCTCCCCATTTTCCCAGTGTACAATCTAAATAAACCTGGAAAGATGCGGATTGTATGGGACGCTGCCGCTACAGCGTACGGAACATCTTTGAATTCAGCGCTCCTTACCGGTCCAGATCAGTTGGCGTCGCTAGTTGGCATCCTGTATCAGTTTCGCGAGCATCGCATTGGCCTGTGTGCCGACATTCGCGAGATGTTTCACCAGGTAGGGATCATTTCGGAAGACCAGCATTGTCAGCGGTTTCTATGGCGAGATCTCGGTGAGCAGGATGAGCCTGCCATCTACATCATGCAGGTAATGACCCTCGGGGCAAGTTGTTCTCCTTCTATAGCTCAATTCGTGAAAAACAGAAATGCAGATAGATTCGAAGAAGAATATCCCGAAGCGGTAGCAGTCTTCAAGAAACCGGCACTACGTGGATGACATGGTGTTAAGCGTAGAAACGGAGAACGAAGCAGTTGTGCTGGCCGAATCGGTGCGTTTTATTCACCTGCAGGGTGGATTTGAAATCCGCAATTGGGTTTCGAACTCGCCGTTGGTACTTTCCAGGATGAACGGAGAGGAGTCAGCGGAAAAGGACTTGAACATTACCGCCGAGCTGGTGAATCAGAAAATCCTCGGAATGTGGTGGGATACACAGGACGACGTATTCAAATACAAGATCTGCTAGACGAGATTGGTTTCAGGGCTGCTCGAGGGACGACGAAGCCCTACCAAACGGGAGATTCTTCGAACGATGATGACCATTTACGACCCTCTAGGTCTCATTTATCACTTTTTGATCCTACTGAAAATCCTGCTCCAAGAAGTGTGGTGCGCTAACGTCGATTGGGATGAATCTGCCCCGAGAATCTTTTCAAAAGATGGCGTGATTGGCTACAACTGCTCCCAGAATTGGAGAAACTTCGCATCCCAAGATGTTACCGGTATATCATATCGTCAATTGAAGCCGCTAAAATCGAAATGCACGTTTTCGTTGATGCCAGTGAAAGTGCCATGGCGGCGGTTGTATTTCTACGATTTGTGCAAGGTGACCAAGTTGAATGCTCTTTGGTTGCGGCCAAGTCTCGTGTAGCACCGTTAAAGTACACTTCTATTCCACGGTTAGAACTACAAGCCGCAGTTCTTGGGTCTAGACTGGCGACCAACGTTGTACACTACCTAACGATGAAGATCTCCAAGCGCACGTTTTGGACAGACTCCCGAAACGTTCTCTGTTGGTTACGAGCCGACTACAAAAGGTACAGTGCCTTTGTCGGGTCAAGAATCAGTGAAATCAGTGAAAGCTCGAATCTCCAACGTCGTTGCATGAAAGATGCAGTCATAACTGGACCTTTATCGCGAGAAGAACTTCGAGGAGCTGAGGAATATCATTATCGGCATGCGCAACGGGATGTGTACCAGGATGAAGTAGCAGTGTTGGAAGCGAAAGAAGCAGAAATCAAGCAGATTTCGAAGGCGAGTCCGATCTACAAGCTAAGCCCATTCGTAGATGAGTCCGGCGTATTGAGGATGAAGGCACAGAGAACAGACATTGATGTCCATATACCTCTTCTTGAAAAACGTGTGTAAAAGTACAGTGGGGCAGCCGGTATAAGAAGCAAGTGCAGAGAAAAACAAACAAAGCATTTCAGGTTATGTGCTTGGCTTTTTATTGATAAACATTGACATGACAGTTATCACACAACTGCAGCGCCGTCTACCAGGAGCATAACGACATACATTTGAAATGTCGGTTTAAAATTTTACACAAGTAGCAGACCGAAGATGAACGTCTGTTCTCTGTGATGAAGGGTCGAACCGGAGTGTGTGCGTATCTTCACAGCGACGCAAAAAACCCTGTCATTCTACCACCGAAGCATCCAGTTACATCACTGATCCTAGCATATTATCACGAGAAGTACTTACACCGGAATTACGAAATCGCAGTCAACGAGGTTCGCCAGAAGTACTGCATCTTCCGTCTACGGCAAGCACTCAACGCAATCCGCAAACACTGCCAGTGGTGCAAAAACAGAGACGTGCGTCCACAACCGCCGGAAATGGCTGATCTCCCAGTGGCCAGACTGTCCGCGTACACTAGGCCATTTGCACATGTGGGGGTGGATTATTTTGGACCGATTGAGGTAACGATGGGTCGAAGGGTTGAGAAAAGATGGGGGGTTCTACTGACTTGTCTGACGGTAAGAGCCGTGCATATAGAGGTAGCTCATGCGTTGTCAACAAGTTCCTGCATAATGGCATTGAGGAACTTTACGGCACGGAGAGGTATGCCTGTCAGCTTCTACAGTGACAGGGGTACTAACTTCGTGGGTGCCAACCGGGCGCTCCAGGAAATCTACCAGGTGATTGACCAAAATCAGCTGATGCGTGAGTTCGTCACTTCATCGACGGCTTGGCAGTTCAACCCACCAGCGTCGCCCCACATGGGCGGTAGTTGGGAGCGACTCGTCCAGTCGGTCAAACGAAACCTAACCGAAATTCTACAAACACGGCGACCAACCGATGAGGAGTTGAGGAACGCGTTGACAGAAGTAGAAGGTGTACTCAACGCGCGTCCATTACACACGTTCCTATTGACAACGAGGCGGCACCAGCGCTCACGCCCAACCATTTCCTTTTGGGTTCTCCGGACGGTTCGAAGCCGTTGACTTTAATCGAGGCGGATACTACGGCCATACGACGAGGTCATCCAACTTCCACTCCTTTAAGCGTTGGTTAGGGATTTTCTCCCCCCCCCCCCCCCCCCCCCCACAAGCCAAACCCCCCCCCGGGGGGGGCAACCCAAGTCCTAGTGAATCCAAAACACCCCACAAACCGCCCCCCCCAGGGGCCGGGCCTGGGGTTACCACCCGGGGGGGACAAACCCCCAAGGCCACCCGGCCCACAAAGTGTGGAAATTACCCGCGCCCCACCCCGAACCCGGCGGGGCCGGAAGTTCGGCCCGGGGGGGGGTAAACCAAACCGGAAGGCCTGGTCCGTTACCAAGGGGGAGTGTGACGTCACGGACGATACGCACCTACCATCGCTGCACCTTGCGTCGGTTGACGTTGTGACATACAACTTGTGGACGGACAATAGAATCATTGTTGTCTGTGGTGTGTTTTCTGGCAATTGAGCTCACTAGTACTCACTAGATTATTTTCCCGAACTACAAATTGTTTATCCTATAATTAATTATACTAGAACCTAAGCCTATAATTAATTATCCTACGAATCGATTCCTAATGCTAAAAAGGGTAAGAATTAAAACCTAAGTCATGCAGTGAATTGATTAAAAAACTTATACTATGTACACCTATTGAAATATCTAGCTTAACCTATATTGGGAGGAGGCTTGACTCAGCAAATTGTGGTAGAAGAAATAGAAGGAGGCACTAAACGTAAGAAAATTTATACTTTGCACTTCATACAATACTAATTATTATTCTATTAAAGGAAATTTTAACCAATCGAAAATTCTTGTGGTGGTTTATTGTTTTGGAAACTTCCCTCCCGTTGGCGCATCTAACACATACATACATACATATATACATACATAAATACATACACATAAGCACACACACACACACACACATACACACATACATACATACATACATACATACAAACATTTGTATTTGTATTTAACATAATTCATCTGACAGAGGGTAGTCTTAATGAATAAAATTTAACTAATAAACTAATAAAACACGTTTCTCTTAAAAACTATTCAATGCCATTCTTATCCGATTCGCGAAACGTCCAGATGATTCATTAAACTCGAATAGCTCTTCGGCTGCAGTATGAAAGTTTTGAATGCACGAATACATGCTGAAATCGGTTCATTGTATCCAAACACAGTCCGGTGAGAAATTGGTTGCAGTAACGTAGAGTTCCGTAGGGTTCTGTTCGGTACCCTAAAGTTTAACATAGAAAGTAGTTCGGGGGCATCAGCTTCACCATTCAACAGTTTAGCAATAAACAACGACTGCTGTATTTTTCGACGTCGTTGAAGCGTATCCAAACCTAGTAGTCGGCATCTATCAGGATACGGTGGCAAGTTGTGAGGATCTCGCCACGGCAAGTTTTTCAGAGCCAAACGAATAAACCGCTTCTGAACTCGTTCGATTCTGAGGCACCACGTGACCTGGTAAGGCTGCCATACCACCGCCGCGTTTTCCAAAATTGGACGGACAAGTGCACAGTACAATGACTTCCAGCAGTTATTAGTGTTACAATAGCGGTCCAAGATTGCTACCTTGTGGAACTCCATACTTTTTAGAAAACGGCCGTGATATACAACCATCTATCTTCACCCGCAACTGACGGTCCGTAAGGTAGAATTCTAACCAATATACCAATTGCGTAGAAACTTCAAGGCGTGACAACTTGTGCAGCAATATTCCACAGTCAATTTTATCAAACGCTGCTCTCAGGTAAGTGTAAAAAACATCAACTTGCGCCTTATCCTACAAACTCGCAATGCACCTCGACGTAAGACTTAACAAGTTGGTGGTAATTGATCGTCCAGGCAAAAATCCGTGTTGATCAGGAGATATGAAGCTTTTTGTAGCATCAAGAACAATTCCACAAATTATTATTTCAAACAACTTCGAAACGGCTGACAAACACGTTATACCTCGATAGTTAATAACATCGTGGCGATCTCCACGTTTAAAAACAGGTGTCATAAACGATTGC
The DNA here is from genome assembly GCA_024533555.2 of Aedes koreicus. Classification (NCBI taxonomy): domain Eukaryota; kingdom Metazoa; phylum Arthropoda; class Insecta; order Diptera; family Culicidae; genus Aedes; species Aedes koreicus. The sequence continues at coordinate 73,015 of JAHHFK020005258.1, read as the reverse complement.
TTCTCGATGCGAGAAACTTGGCTTGCTGGAGTGAAATATTGAATATATCACACAATGGTTGTGCCAAAATGGCAATACAATGACAGATTACAACTGCACGCAAACCATCAGGGCCTGGAACAAACGAACGTTTCAATTTTTTTGCAGTCATTGAGACCATTTCTTGATTTATATCAAATACTCCAAAATTAACAAAACCAACTGGAACATCACGTTTGGTTTCTTCGATTTCCAATATTGAAGCAGGGTTCGTTGCAAATACGGACGTAAAATGCTCAGCAAACAACTGACTAGACTGTGTTGCAGACGTTGCAGTCGTGTCATTCAAACAAACGTTCGTTGGAATCGTTGCATTTTTTCGTTTGGCATTAACAAACTTCCAAAAACTACGAGGGTTACTTCTCAGACTCATTTGCACACGCAAAACGTAAGATTTATATAGCGTGGCATTCAAAAATTGGTACGCATTGCTGGCTTGTTGAAAATTTCTTTTGTTGCTAGGCGATCTATGACGTTGTAATTTCTGTTGGCAACTGTTACGCGAACGTTTTAATTCCCGTAAATGGAAAGTACTCCATGCGGGTGAAACTGGTGGCTTAATTTTTGGGACGTTATTAACAAACCAATCGTTCAAAACGGAACAGAACATTTGCGCCATCTCATCGATATCATTGCTAGCAGCTATTGCATTCCAGTCAACGGTTTGCAAATAGTCCGAGAGCGCAACAAAATCAATCACACGAAAGTTCAGCGGTCACCCCAATTGACTTTCAAAACGATCGTCACATACCACACGCGCGGGTATAGAAATTTCAAGCGGGGGGTGATGAGAGTCAACGGGAAGCAACAAAGCTAAGCATCGAGAGTGCGATTCGAGATCACAAGATCGAGAGTGCGATCAAGGTGATTGCGCACAAGATTCTTTTGACTGTGTGTGTGTGTGTGTGTCCAATCTAACACCCATCGGCCGGCAATGGTATTATGGAAGAAATCTGTTTACAACAATCATTCATGTGACCATTGGAAGCAGCTTTAATCCGGGAGCTAGAAAGTGATAGCTCTACTGCAGATCCAGCAACCCATTTCAGAATGTCTGGAGAGTCACGCCCATTCCGAGGTTACTTTCACATACAATAAGCCCCGCATGTAAACATTACCGATATCATTTGGATAAGGGCACTGAAACACACTTCCAGATTTGGAAATTTAAAATTTCCAAACCAGGCACGTATTTAGTATTTTTTGAAAATAAGATTTTTGTTATATAGTTATATACATCTCACCCATGTCCGCCTCCTCAATCACACTATCTTGTTCATTCGTATAAATAAAAATTTTCGACATTGATTCGTGATTAATTTCATGCACTCGCGATTAAATATGCGCAAAAATTAACGTTACTAAACCGCCCGCTAGATACGCAACCTGCATAACACAACTCTGTACACCCCGTGGTGAATGCACCTAAAATTATGTGCAAGCTTTTCACCCGCCCATGCGCGTTGTTTTCGTTTGCTCTTCTGACCAGCAAATGGCCGTTCTCTACATTGCACTAGTCTTCTTTTTTTTTACTCCACACTCTGCCAATAATGCAAATCCCCGTTATGTGGCGACTTTATATCGAGCTTCAAAACTGCTAATCATCGATTCATTCGCGACAAAGCACAAAAACCCTCTAAACTAATAAATTATGCCCGAGTGTCACAATATTACCACTAATAACCAAAACTAAGCTGATTTCACTCTTCTTCCGGGTGCGGGGGCGAAGCACAAAAACAAACAAAAAACGGGGAAACACTACCGACACTCACACATTTCGAGAGGGAATCGATTATATTCTCTACGGCTAACACAATTTTCGCGGAGATTTTATGATTTCACTGTTAGCTCAAGTTAAATTACGAATTATTCGCGCACAAGATTCTTTTGACTGAGGCACAAAAAATCCATACCGTCCAAAAGAGCGCTACTGGACAGCGGGAGTTGAGAACCATCACATTGAACAATGTTCTCGAATGAAACCCAACGCATACGTGGTTGGTTATAATCACCACACACCAGAATAGCGTCATCAGATGAACATTTTTCGCACAGCTCATTTAAAGCAGAAACGTGGTCATTAATTACACTTACATCGCGACTCTTATCCGGTGGAATGTAAATCGCACACATTAAAAACTTTCTACCTTTGATCGTCGATGAAACACAAATTTGTTCTCAACTTTGCCCATTCACGGTGTGCACAACACGGCTGACATATTGCTGAGCAATAGCAACCAAAACACCACCAAAACGGGATTTACTGCTGTTGGCAGGGCTCCGGTCACAACGAAAAACATTAAAGCCTGCACCAAATAGTTGTTGCGTGGTAATACAGTTGTCCAATCCAGTCTCAGTCATGATGACCACGTCGAAATTGCAATCGGTCACCGCTAGTAGCAGGTCGTCAATTTTCGTTCTCAGGCCACGTACGTTTTGATAATAAATCCAAACATCATCAACGCAATCGTCGCTGTGATTTAAACCGTTGTTGCGGGGCTCTCTAAAGGGGTCGCAAAAGGGGATTCCCTGGTCGAGGTATACATTCGACGTTCCATATTTTTTGGTTGATTCACAAACTCCCTAAACATCAAACCGTCGGGCCAGTTTTCTGCGTTAAGGGCTTGTGCTTTTAAAGCTGGGCTGAGGCCAATTTTGAATGACACAAAGGTCATGTTCGATACATCTTTTCCTTTCGGCACGAGTCGAATGACATTCATGGGCTCGTTTGATTCCAAACAACGGGAAACGATTTTTTCAACATCCTTGTCGGTGATCATTGCCTGTAGTCCAGAAAGATAAAGCCAGAAAACTGGTTTCGGTGCTGCGGGTGAAATGAAAGGAACGGAAAGTTCCTCAAAATTCATCTCCTTTGATACATACATACATACATACAGACATACATACATACATACATACATACATACATACATACATACATACATACATGCATAGATACATACATTCATACATACATACACTAATACATACATACACAACATGACACTAATATTGTCGCACAACCACGATGTAAATGAACCATAAGCAGACAACAGTCGATTGTCATCGCGCGACAATCAGTAGTAAAATAGCCAGCTTCCAAAAAACACCGAGAAAAGAGCTTGAATTCAATCGCGGACTATGCTCACTATCTATACTCCATCTTTCTCAGGACGACCAATTCAGTTTTCCTAGACTCTTCAGAGTTTGTTTTTTAAATTTCAAATTCGCTCAAAAGCACCGAACCCAACTACTGCTGAGGATCCGTTGTTGTTGACCCACCTACGCTGGACGAGATTCTTCAAATATTGGCAAGAATGGAGAACGGGAGGCTCCTGGTGTTGATAACCTCTAGTCGGAGTATTATACGTACAGTGATAGTAACACCCTTGATCAGCTTCATCGATTGCTTGTTGAGATGTTTAATTCCAACGAGTTTCCCGAAGACTGGAAGTTTTAGTGGTTCTACGACAGACCTACATGTCTTGCAGCGAATGTTGCAGGAGAACAGGAACGAGGGACATTGGTGTTAATGTCGCTTGACATCGAGACATTCGACCGGGTCTCTTTGATGCCATTGCCGAGTATTTTGAAGGGTAAATTTGCGCTTAAAACAGTCATCAGTAGCGATTTCATTTCAGGTAAAGGGGTTCCACAATTTCTGATCGACCGAGTTATAGGATGTTTGCAGGGTGAACAGCAGCAGGTCCTCTGGCAGCGTCAACTATCCCGACCGATGTCTCGAGTGCGAGACATAAAACAAGGGTGCCCTTTCTCGCTGTACCTCTTTAATTTAATTATTGAGACGGTATTAGAGGCAGTTGATAATGAGGTTGCGATACCTATGCGTGTACTTAACAGCCCGTCTGGAACGACTGATGACTGTGCGCACCAGATAAAGAAACACTGTGCGCACTTCACGAGCTGTTCTTGTATTCCTTAAGAAATATCGTCCAGCCTGGAAAGTTGCTAAAACAATATACGAATCTGTTATTGCACCCGGCATGATCTTCGGAACTCAGACAGCTGTGTTGACCAAATACAGTAGGCAATCTATTCGAGAGTACGAGTGGCAGAAAATGTTTTTTAATATTGCTGAAAGTATTTTGACAAAATTTAAATCTGACGTCAATATTCACATTTATGGTGACTTTAACCAAAATGCTACTGATTTTATTATAGATGATCAAAATGAATCTCTTTTAATACCAATAATTGGAGAAAATTTAACGCTTCTTACTCTATTTGAAAAAAGTGCGCAGATTGGACTCAATCAAATAAATCATGTACGAAATCGGAACCATTGCTACCTTGATTTATTGTTCACTAATATGACCGATGATTTTTTGCGTTATGGAGGCACCGGCACCTCTTTGGAAAAATGAAGCATTTCATACTGCTATTGAATATTCCATTTTCAGTCATGACAACGCCACAATGTTGGATAACGATTTATCCGAAATTTATTTTGATTTTAAACAAGCAGACTATAATCTCATTAAAAACAAACTATACTCGATTGATTGGCAAACCATATTTCGCAATTTGTCAACAGAGCAGGCCGTAATTGTATTCTATCGACACATCTACGATATAGTAGAGACTGCAGTACCCCAAAGACATAGGAGAAGATCAAATAAGAAACCGGTGTGGTATACTAAGAAAATTATAAATCTCAAAAATAGGAAGCAAAAAGCGCACAAAGCTTATAAAAAAGATAAAAATGATATGAACCTCGCAATATATTTAACTATTTGTGATCAACTGAATTTAGAAATGAAGATCGCACATGAAGAGTATAATAGAAAAACTGAAACTAATATCAAATCAGACCAGAACTCGTTTTTCAGCCTTGTTAAAGATAAGAAGAAATTAAGAAATTTTCCAACAGAAATGCAATTCAACGGCAAAGACGGTAAAAATCCATCCGAAATCAGTAACTTATTTGCTGTTTTTTTTTCAAGATGTTTACACAACTCGTGACGACAAGGATCGAGATTATCAATTTTTCTCATATCTTCCTGAGCCTTCGTTAAATGTGATTGTTGATAATGTATCCGTCAACGAAATTTAGCTTTCTTTAAGCACATTAGACGCTTCTAAAGGAGCTGGTCCTGACGGATTACCGCCAGTATTTTTGAAAAAATTATCAAAGGAATTAGTGAAACCCTTGTTTTGGTTGTTTAATTCATCTCTAAAAACTGGCGTATTTCCCCTCTTTTGGAAGGAATCGTACTTGGTTCTGATCTTCAAAAGCGGTAAAAAATCAGATGTTAAAAACTTTCGTGGGATTGCAATATTATCTTGTATTCTCAAACTATTTGAGTCCATTATCAATCAACATATTTTTTCACAGGTTAAAAATGTTATCTCTACCAAGCAACATGGCTTTATGAAAGGACGCTCTACTACTACAAACTTGCTAAATTTTGTAAATTTTTCAATAAATGCAATGGATGAAGGTAATTATCTTGAATCCTTATACACTGACTTTAGCAAAGCTTTTGATAAAGTCGATATTCCTTTGTTGCTTTACAAATTGTCTAAGATAGGTTTCAATCTTAATTTATTAAAGTGGGTTCAGTCATACTTGCTATCATCGGTTGTGAATGTTACATCGGGAGTACCACAGGGATCCCATCTGGGTCCTTTACTATCTATTTTGTTTGTCAATGATGTTGAATATATTTTACGCCATTTAAATGTTGTAATATATGCAGACGACATGAAACTTTTCATGGAAATACGTAAATCATCTGACATTGAAGTCTTTCAAAGAGAAATTGATAATTTTCATATTTGGTGTACAAAAAGCTTGCTAGAGATTAACGTAAAAAAGTGCATCTCAGTCTCATTCACTAAAAAGCGCAATGTAAGGCAACACACCATCACTATAGGTCAACAAACTGTTGAAAGATGCAATCAAGTTAGAGATTTGGGAGTCATACTTGATTCCGAGCTCACTTTCGTAGAACATGTAAGTGTTCTCTTGGTATAACCACGTGTGTAGTCACGACTATCAGGGTCTTCCCGGGTGAAATTGAGTATTTTTTTTTCGGTGGACTCACTTCCCTAAATTGTACCGATCGATATAAAAATCACAAAAACAAGATGGTGGAAAGGAATGTGCGATCATAAAAAAAACTATAACTCAGAAATTACAATAGAAAAAGCAACATGAAGTTTTATTTTACTTTGAACCATTATTATCAGGTGGAAAATAAAATGGCAGGAAGGGGAAGATAGCGCACCTTTTTACTCGGGATTAGCAGCGTCTATATTGTTCGGCTCAGCGTGGTTGAGGGTGTAATTTGGCGTCGCTCCTCCGAACTCGGCTGAAGAAGTTGGCGCAATTTCGAATCGGATGCGGTTGATTCGGTGTGTCTAGGTGTCCATCGACGTCTCGGATGTGTCAGCACTATCCACACTGGAATTTCACACTCGATCGACATAATCGAAGGCGGTTATCGGTTGGCACTGATAAAGGGTGTCCACGATGAAATTGCCACACACAAAATTGATTCGCAAAATTCGAGTTTTCATCCGATTGCCATCAAATTTTCAGGGATTGAGAAATAACTATTAAACTTCATTTTACCATTTTACTCGTATTTTATTTACAGTCCATACGCAAATGCCCGCACCTTGGCCTTAACCCCGGCCATAAGATTCTGCACAACCTGTGAATCAACCGTTTTTTGCATGTAAACCCATACTTTCTTCAGTTCCTCGACTGTCTTCACTACCTTAGGTCGTTTAAGAAGGTGCTGCTTCATAATCGCCCAGTACTTCTTGATGGGGCGGAGCTCCGGAGTGTTGGGAGGGTTGAACATTTTCGGCACGAAATTGACCTTATTGTCCGCATACCACTTCAGCACGTCCTTGGAGTAGTGGCATGAGGCCAAATCCGGCCAGAAGATTGTTGGGACGTTGTGGGCCTTCAGGAGAGGAAGCAGCCGCTTCTGGAGGCACTCTTTTATGTACACCTGTCCGTTCATCGTGTCCTGGGTCACGAAAGGTGCACTCCGCTTCCCGCACGTGCAGATGGCTTGAGAAACCAGGAATTTCTTCGCAAATTTGGACATCTTCTGAGTGCGAACATGCTCCGGAACGCTGAACTTATCCTTGGCCGTGAAAAACAGGTTGCCGGGGATCTGTTTGAAGTCGGCCTTCACATATGTTTCGTCGTCCATGATGCAGCATTCAACTTTCGTCAGCATGTTGAGGTACAACTTCCTGGCACGGGTTTTGGCGGACTTGTTCTGCTTCTCGTCGCGATTAGGGGCCTTTTGTACCTTGAACGTTCGATGCCCAGCCTTAGTTTTGGCCTTCTGGACAAAACTTCGGCTTAGGTGCAGCTTTTTAGCCACATCCCGAACGGAGGCGTTCGGATTTCGGTTGAAGGCCCCAACTACGCGGTTGTGATTTTTGGTGTTGTACGGAATACTTTTTCCTTCACTTCTGGGCTTCCGATCGGTGGTCAACCGTTCCTCGAACCGCTTAATCACTCGCGACACCGTGGAATTCGCGATTCCCAACGTTTTAGCGATGGAACGATGCGAGAGATCCTTGTTCTCGTGATGAATGCGCAAGATTTTATCACGCACGAGCTGTTCTTTCGACTCCATTTCCGCGAGTTTTGATCACAGGACTTTAAAACTTGCAGGATGTAAATAATGCACTATGAACTAAATCCACCCAAATTTTCATTAAATTCTACCCAACGGTTAAAAAGTTAGAGCAATTTCATAGTGTGGCAATTTCATCGTGGACACCCTTTACACTGCTTCGGGCGTTAGCACTATCGGACTTCGCCAAATTTAGGCGCAATTTCGTCACTTTTTTATATAGGAATACTTGTATTAGAGGTACACTTTTCACTGTTAGATGTTAAGAATTTCATTACCGAATAAGCCACGATCCATGGGTTCGTCCCCCTTTTATACCAGATCCAGTACTGGCTTTGGGGTCCAGGCTAGGCGATGACGTGGATATCGGATGTCATCGCAATGGATGCTGATAGCCGTCAGTTGGGGTATGGGATTATAGCAAGTTCAAATTCAAATTAAAAAATAGGGGAAATCTGACACCAAGGGAATGGGAGTGGAATAGGATGTAAAGGGAATTCAATTTAATTTATATATATTTCCTGTTTGTTTATGACCGCAAATTCAGTACCTAATATTTACATTTTTTTTTAATTTTATATACAAAATACTCGAAATATATTAGAAATGGTGGTGGATTGGAACAAAATAATTATTGGAAGCTATTTGAAAGGTTACAAACACTACTACAATATAATTTACAAGGTAAGTAATATGCTCGGGTTCATCAAGATGTTTAGTTTTCATTTCAATGATCCCTATACAATAAAAACATTGTATGTAACATATGTTAGGCCCCTTCTTGAGTACTGCAGCGTGGTTTGGGATCCATAACAGAATACACATTAAGACCGTATTGAGTCAATACAGAAACAGTTTTTATTGTATGCTTTGCCTTCTTATGAATCTCGATGTATGTTAATTAAAATAGATGGTCTTGAAAAACGACGTGAGTTTGCAGTTCTATCATTTATAAACGATGTTATTGGGCAAAGAATAAATGACGCAGACATTTTAGAGAAGCTCAACTTCTACGCTCCCACCCGTTACTTAAGAAACAGGAATTTATTCTACATAAATAATCAAAGAACTAACTATGCCCAAAACGGACCCATAAATAAGATGATGTCTTGCTATAACAAATACTGCACCACAATTGATATGACAATGAATGAAAATCAACTAAAAAAAGTATTTTTCTCAGAATATCTGTAAGAGTAGAATTAAGGCAAGAATGTAAAACCGGTCTACATATATGATTGACGACAAATAAAACAAAACAGATTGTGCAGGCAATGTTTAAATATAATATAAGCCACACTCTTGGAAGATTTGCTCCGATCTTAAGGTTGTTGCCATGTTGACTGGGTTACAACAGGGATACACAAAATACTTGTGCTTTCTCTGTAAATGGGACAGACGAGCACGTAAAGAGCATTACGTTCAAAAAGACTGGCCAAAGAGGACAAGTTTGACTCTTGGGAAGGAAAACGTGAAATGTGTTCCTCTCGTAGATAAAGATCAAATTATTCTCCCACCGTTACATATAAAACTTGGACTCTTCAAGAATTTGGCTTTCGAAGGACCACGACTATCATACGCAGATGACCTAAAACTCTATCTTCGAGTGCACTCACTCGACGACTGTCGCTTTCTTCAACGTCAGCTAAATGCTTTTGCCGACTGGTGCACTTTGAATCGTATGGATGTCAAGCCGGCCAAATGCACGGTTATCTCGTTTTCGCACAAGAAACAGACTATTTTATTCAAGTATGTCTTGTTGGGCACCGAAATTGAGCGCGTCAGTCAAGTCAAGGACTTAGGAGTAATTCTGGACACCCAACTCACCTTCAAGCAGCATATCTCGTACGCTGTCGGCAAAGCCTCCTGCGTTCTGGGGTTCATCTTTCGGATTGCTAAAGACTTCACGGACATCTACTGCCTCAACTCGTTGTACTGCTCCTTGTGTCGTTCTATATTAGAGTATTGCTCGGTTGTGTGGACTCCTCATTACAACAACGGTGTCGTTAGAGTAGAGGCTGTTCAACGACGGTTTTTGAGATTTGCGCTACATAAACTACCGTGGACGGATTCCTATCGTTTGCCAAGCTACGAAAGACGTTGCCGTCTAATTAACCTGGAGTCCCTGTTAGCCCGTAGAGATACAGCCAGGGCTTTGTTCATCGCAGACATCTTGCAAGACCGCATCGACTGTCCTGATCTTCTGGAGCAAATCAATGTCAACGTGCAGCCCCGAGCCCTGAGAAATAGTTCGATGCTGCGGTTACCTCCACAACGAACCAATTACAGTATGTTTGGCGCAATTGGCGGTTCACAAAGACTTTTTAATAGGGTTTCCGCCTTGTTTGATTTTAACGTGACTCGCCAGATGCTTCGTCGTAAGTTTAGTCATTTTTTTAAAGACCTGTCTAATTCGCATCGATAGTGTAATTTTTAGTTTGTTTTATGTCATGACCATTAATGTACCGTTCTAGTTTAGCTTTAAGTAACATCATTGGGATTTGTACATAATCTGTTGATGAATAGAAATAAATTAAATTAAATTAAAAGAATGGACCTGCATTTGAATATCCGAAATCAGTATTCCCAAACATATCGGATGCAAAGATTAAGGAAGGTGTTTTCGTGGGTCCTAAATAAAAAAAATGATTGAGATTGTGTGTGTGTGTGTGAGAGAGAGAGAGAGAGAGAGCCACCATTCTGTAAATTTCTTAAAAGTGAGTTATAGAAATGTTAAAATATGTCATTAATTCCTTTTCGTTAAATTTACTTCATGTCGATACATAAATTAAAAACTATGTATTGTATGTATGTCGTTATTTCGGGCAATAGTTTGGCCGACTTCTTTTGATAGTTTTTCCCACTGTTTCATGAGAACCAGCTCGTTCCCGAATACTTTAGGTGTTATACGAAGTTTGACATTCATGAGCGCTCAAAACTTCTCAATCATACGAAATTCCGGCAAGTTGGTTGGGTTGAAGCATGTTGGTACAAACACAACATTGTTATCTCTGTACCAGTCTAACACAGGCCGTGTGAATCTTGCCTAAATTGCACCTCGTCTCCGTGATACCGCACGAAGGGCAGCAGGCGCTACTTGGGACACTCGACTCGGTAGATTTGCCCATTCATATCCGTCGTGATGTATGGCTGACTCATCTCTCCATACCCACAGATGGCCTGCCTAACTATGAACTATTTGGCGAATTTTTCCACCTTTTTTTACTTACCTCCTCAGTCTGCAAGTCTCGTCGTCCAGAACGACGCACCTCGGTTTCGTCAGTCACTCGCGGTACAGCTAACTGGCGCGGCGTTTGTTATGTTTTGTTTTGTTTCATTTGTCGTCAATCATTTCGTAGACCTTGTTACATTTTTGCTTAACGTCTAAGAATTTTTAATTAACTATTGTCTAGTTAGCCTAACAAAAAAAGCTTTTTAAGTGTATTTTTATTCATTATGATATTGATCGTTTCGTTATATGTGTTGAAGCAGAGCATCATTCTATTCAAAGGAGCATTTTTGGCATAGTTCGTTCTTTGATTGTTATTAAAAAATAAATGTCTATTTCTTAGGGAGCGAGTAGGAGCACACACATTTAAGTTTTCTAATATTTTCGGACTGTTCATTCATTGCTCAATAACATCAGCTATGAAAGCAATCATAGCGAACTCTCTTCGCCTTTGGAGTCCTTCTAAATTAACTTAAAAAGCAGCTTTATGTCAGCTCTGTCAAATGCTTAACTAAACCCTTGCGCTGAACTGGCCAGCTTGACGTGCCGCAAGGGCTTAGTAGGGATTTTCTGCCAAGACCCTATGCTAGGAGTCAGTTCCATTGTGGTTATATCACATTAATTAGTTTTTCTATTGTAGCTATCTACAATTTTTTTTCAGCATTTCAGCATGGAGAAGCTGCTTGGCGTAGCCTGGGTAATGTTGTCAACTTGATAATAGGGAAGTGAGTGGCCGCGACTGAAGATCGTGTTCAAGCAAGGTATATTAATTATTTAATTAATAATTTCAGCACGCTTGGGGACATTTTTGCATTTTAAATTACTTTTGCATTTCAAAGTATGGAGCAGCATGACAATTTAATGCTTGTAATGCTCAATTTGTTTTTCAGCATTTCAGCATAACATTTTCTATTCCTGAACTTCAACTACTATTCCATAAAAGACTGGCATGTGATTATAAGCAGTATAGGATTGTATTTAAATATTTGTGTGTAGTGGTATTATGCTTATATTCTTCATTTATTTCAGGAATCATCAAACCGGGCTCTTCGATCACTCAAACAGATTTCTTTGACTTATAAAATAATCTGTTGATTCTAAAAAAAACAAATTGAATATCTTTTCATTTAAATTTTATCTTCGTTGATTTGACTGATCTATTCTTATTTTCAGCTTTTCCAGGACTGTTAATACATTAATACATATCTAATATTTATTTTGCAGTAACAATCCAGTGGATGTCATATATATTTTGTAAATACATATATTATACCAGACGGAAATCCTAATGTGTATTGCTTACTGTTCATTGCCTGTAATAAGAGCGTTTCGTTGGAAGGAGATTCATGGGTTTCATGTAAGTGCTTCTACTTAGGGGTCCACACCCCTATTTTTGGCCCTTCATACAACGGAATAGTGAGGATCACAGGTGTGTACAGTTTGATCTTGCCATTAGGAGGAACTGTACTCCATGGCAAGTCCTGCACTGGTGGTGGCTTCCTATCACATCACATCACATCACTCATGTCAAATGCGTTACATCAGCATGTCAAATGCGTTACTTAAATCGGTATATAATGCTTCTACATACATAGTTACCTTTATCCATTACGTTTAACGAAAATGTTAAGAAATTTATCAAGGGAATGGATGTTGATCTCCCTTTTTCAAAACGATGTTGTCTATTAGTAATAAATATTTTAGCTTGAGATTTTTTTTTGTCATTTATAATGGATTCAAATAGTTTAGGGATACAAAATAGAATAGCAACATCACGGTAATTTTTTATAACAGATTTTTTACCACTTTTGAAAATCGGGATGAAAAATGATTTCTTCTTAATGGCAGGAAGAATACTGGACTCCAGTGATAAATTAAAAAGCAAAAATAAAGGCTCAATTAATTCTTCCGAAAGCGATTCAAGAAATATATAGTAGGATGTAAACCATCTGGTCCAGCACCCTTTGAGGCATCCAATGTTCTTAGTCGGATAAACTATCGGATATCTTTCATTGGTGCAGGGAGCTACGAAAAACATTGATCACGCTCATTAACATCGTGAGATGTATAGACGTTCTGAAAGAAATCAGCAAATAAGTCACATATTTTACTAGAAGTATTACCACTTTTGTCATCTAGATGCATTTTTTATGGAAAACTTTGAGATTTTCGTTTCTCTTTAACATGCTGAAAGGAATGGATCCGATTTTATATTATTTTCTATTCTTTGTATGCTTTTTTCATTTCAAGATTTAGCTGATCACATATGGTCAGGTAGATTGATAGGTTTTCATCACTTTTATTTATTTTGTATAAAGCATGCTGCTTTTTGCTTCCTATTTTTAAGATACCTGTCTCTTGAACCACATGGGCGCTTTGATATTGATTTTCTTCCTTCGCTGTTTGTTCTAGGATATCATAATTTTTTTCGTAGAATGTATCCACGATTCTTATATGCCTTGATTACACGTTAAAATTTGCCAGCCGACACATTTTTTTCCCCAAAAATTGGTATCAAGAAAGATTCATTTTCGTCATCAACAATAAAATTGACTGTTAAAATCTCCGTATAAGTGAACATTTGCTTCAGAATCCAGCAATGAGAATTTTTTTTTTCAAACGACTATTTCCTCGCGTGTTCTCGGGGGAGAAATACACTGACGCAAAAATGTGAATTTGGCCTCCGATGCGAAATATTAGTCAAAATCCTTACACTTGTATGATGAAATTTGTTCCGATTCATAGTTAACACTAACTGCTATTAAAATACCTCTACCGCATTTTTTTGGTATAACAATTTATCGCGATCATCTCTAAACACGTTAAACAGATTGCCAAAAGCTTCTTCGTTATACATTGCAGCATCCCAACTCGTCTCAGTTCCTACAATTACTGAATAGTTGCACGCAGCAGCTTGTTTATAAATTTCGTTCACTTTAAATGCACTTTTCATATTGTTAAAATTTTGACAATCAAGTATTAATTCTTTGCTTTTATGTTTTTGAGGCACTATATGTATATTTTTTAAGGCACTATTTGAGGCACTATATTTGTCGAAAAACTAAAACTATTGGAGTTAATTACCTTTTCATCATAATCAAATTTAATGTTAATCGACAGATTAAGGTTACTTAAACTATTTACCTCTCCTTAATTGACGTCAAATTCAGCATAGCATCTTCGGGTGCATCAATAATGTTGTCCTCCTCCAAGGCTTTTGGCTACCGTGTTTTGTTTGTCGTTCCGGTTTGGTGCCTACCTGTCCTTGTAGACGTGAGTGCCGATACGTTTCATCGTTTTTCGACAAACCAGATGGATCGCAGATCAAAAGCTTCAGTCGACGCTTGAACAGATTCAACATCTTCCTTGCTTTCACCGAATTAACTGTCTTTGGTTTTCTGCTGCTGCTGGGTCGCCTGGGTCTTCTCCTTGAATGATTTCACCTCCCGGGACACCGTCGAATGATGGAGTCTCAGGTGTGTTCAGGTGTTACAAAAAATATCAGCGCTATATTTTTTTCTGGCAACACTGTGTGTTTGTTTTGACTCGTTGTTTCTATCGACTGTTTTTATTTATTGTTTAGCTGTGTAATCGTTCGTGATAATTCTAGGGTTTTTATTCATTAGGGCGAATCTACAATTGAGCGACTCTCTCTTGCCTCGTTCTCTTTAATTAATTACAGCGCCATTATAAAACTATGGATTGATTCTTTAACACAGATCGCAAGATAAGAGTGCTGGCTAGCATATTGGGCAAACAGGCAAACGAAAAATGTGAAAATGATTTAGCTACTGGTGAAAGAGAAAGTAAACAGAGAGAGTCTCTCAATTGTAGATTCGCCCTAAAGAAAAAAAATCTAGAATTACATTAACGTACTGTTTTGAACGTCGACCAGTACCCGCACGCCGAAATCGACCTGTACTCGCGCGCGATAGCAAAAATCCGTACATTGTCGTCGTGTTTTGCTGTTTTGCTCATGTGAGTGCATTGTTGTGGTATTGCAAGTGGAACCGTGGAATCTTTTTCTTCTTCCCTACCACCACGCATTTTTTTTTCGACCGCTGCGCTATCTGAAAGATTTTTCTGGCAGCAATTGCTTGCAAATTCACGCATTCTTTTACCACGCTACGCTTGTTGATTGCAAACCCAAAGGCTACTCGACTTCTCTCACCTCAAAGCGTTTTGCAATGATTTCAATCGCTCTACTGCCAACAACATGAAAAGCACGTGCAAATCCTGTGCGAGCGAGATTTCAGAAATGAAACTCACCTGCCAAGGCTTTTGCAATGCGGAATATCATCCTCGATGCGGTGGCATTTCTACATCTGTTTTGGATGAAATCAGCAAATACCATCAGTTACAGTATATGTCCCATAAAGTCCTAAGTCCGGGCTGCTAGGAGGCCAAATATCCTTTGGCCAAAATTCCATGTTTTCCTTCAGCCACGCTTGAGTCCTTTTTTAGGTATGACACGGTGCTCCGTCATGTTGGAAAATGACGTGTTGGTGTGCTCCAAAGCTGGCTTTCATCCATGGCAGAACGTGATCCTTCAAAATGTTCATGTAAATCTCGGTATTAACTTTTAATCCAGCTTTGATAAATACTGAAGCCATTTTCAATCCATTGGACGCATGCCTCGAAAACCATGACTTCGGCCAGATGTTTGGTTGTAAACTTGAATTTAACGTTCTCTGGAACATCCTCCCCAAGTAGCACACTACGGTAATAATTAGTTGTAGTAACTTGATTATGACTTAGCAAGTCATATTTATGTTTTCTCAACCGAATGGCAACAAGTGTGCTACTAGGGTGAATCTTATGCGGCGAAATAAACCTGTCTGTGTGTTAGATACGGGATCGATGGTGAACATTTTCTCATCAGAGAATACGACGATGGTATGCTTCTTTTTTAATGCCAACACCAAACGTTTCGAGCGCTCCAGCCGTAGTTGTTTGATTCGGTCCGTTACAAGGTGGCGCTTTACTCTTGCCCTGGACAAACATTTCAAGTCATCTTTGATGACCCGTTGCATGGTAGTTTTTGAAATATCGTCTTCCATAGCCAATTTTCGGATCGATCAGATAAGATTTCGCCTTACTTTGTCTCTCACTGACCTGATGACCTTCGGTGTGCGAGCGGACCGGCTTCCGTGAACGTGGTCCATCAAGAAGCGAACGTTGGATACGGTAAACGGTAGCCAGGTGGCATCCCACAATCGTTGCAATTTGTTTTACGGGCTTTTGGGCGAGCAGCAAACTAGTCATAACCTCCTTTGCGTACATTTTTTCTCAACTTTGTTACTCGCGAACCACTGTTTTGTTTACATCGTCTCAGAGTATACAGTCAGATGATTACACACACGTATTAAAATAGTAAAAATAATGTTTAAAGCTACCCAAAAATAAGTATTGAAAACTTTCGCATTTTTTATGGGACATACTGTATTTTGGCTTTGCAAATCGTGCTCTATTTTGAAGAGAGATATGCGTGTTCGCAGCACAATTCGGTACGCGTGCGAATCTGGCCAAGAAGTTGTTCTCAGCAAGCATAACGAAATCCTCGAAACTCTTAAGTTTGAAATCATGAACGAGCTGAAAAACGAACTATGGAACAACTTTACTGCGCTTATCAACTCCAACTCATTAACGCCGAGGTCTTCGAAGCACACCGATAATGCTAATGTTTCCGTTCGTAGTAGACTTTTAGGCAGACCAGAATCGAAAAAGCCCCCACAAGAACCTCTCATGTGTGGCTTAGCCGAGTCAGTATCCCCATCACTCGGCAATTTGGCGGCCGTAAATCAAGCTTCGAGACGAAAGTTTTGGCTATACCTGTCACGAATTTCCCGCGATGTAACCGCCGAGCAGGTACGAGGTTTAGCAACGAATCGCCCTGGCACCGACGACGTGGAGGTTTTAAGACCAGTAGTCAACGGAAAGGACGTCAGCTCTATGTCTTTCATCTCCTTTAAAATTGGACTGAGTGCAGATCTGAAGGAAAAAGCTCTCTCATCATAAACGTGGCCGAAAGGCATCTATTTCCGGGAATTTAAGGACAGTATATCAGCCGCATTTTTTTGGAAACCTTCCCAAACTCCGACTCTTGCATCACTTGGAAACCGTACGTCCCGAACTGTTCAGTCAACGTCGGGAGATGGCGTCATAGAGGAGGAATACCTAAACCGCGACGTGCAGTAAACAGTACCATGGAGACCTCTTCTCAGTTCGACACAGTCCCGCCTTTTGCTGTCATCGTTCATCGTAGTCGTCGCGGTTCTGATGTTGCTTCTGACAAAGAGGTTCTCCAAACTGCGAATTCAGGCAAGTACCCGCAATTTGTAGAACGTACTCTTCCTGATGAATCTTCCGATTCCAGCCTTCAGTCTCCTGCTGATGCTTCCACTAGACCGCCGTTATCAACGCGTGCCAGTCCGCTACACACCTGTCATCTCACCCATGCTCGTCATCAACATACACCGACCGTAACTTCAACCGGTTTTGGGACGCTCGTCACAAAGCAGTATGGAAACCCTGGACCCTCCTAGCTCAGCTGTTCCCACTGTCTCAACGATGTTCTAATAGGGGGTTTTATTTTTTTAAAAATCATGTTTTTTTTTCATCCGTATCGATGATGGGCGTTCTTCGTAGCACACAAATATTTTTTTATGAATCTCAACTATTTTTTCTCGATTTTTAAACAAGAAAAATCTAATCATTTTTAATTTCACAAACTGACATTCAGTTTCACAAAGTTACATTTATACAAAGTGACAGCACTTAATTTTCAGTAACGGGGGCTCCCATTATGACATATATGTCAACTTATATATGCTAGAAATCAATGGTTGGTTCGCTGGTTTAGGTAGTCTGTTTAGTGATGGGGACAGGGCTTTCTATGCTGCCATCTATGGCAAGTATCCTTCATCTAATGACGTTGCTCGGGCTGATGCTGCCTCATTTTTCAGATCGCTGCCTGCCGAATCCTTTGCCCCCTCATTGACAGCCCTTCTGTACTACCAGACCGTAGGTGTTATCAACAGTTCGCTGGCCGAGTTCCAGTTGGCATGCAGTGACGCATGCTATGTTTACGCCTTCACGGAAACCTGGCTTAATATTAACACATTATCGAAGCAACTGTTCGACGCGACGTATAATGTCTACCTGCTAGACCGATCGTCGCTCAATAGCAACAACAAATCTGGTGGTGGAGTTCTTCTTGCCGTGCGCTTAAAATTCAAATCTCGTCATCTGAAGCCTCCAGAAGACTCAACGGTTGAACATCTTTGGGTGGCGATATCCACTAAAACCGAGACTCTGTTTATCTGTGTGGTCTATATCTCCCCCGATCGTGTTAGCGACAGGGGCTTTATCGAAAAGCACGCTCTTTCTTTGGATTGGATCGTGTCACAAATGAGACCCAGCGACAACATCATCATCGTGGGAGATTTTAACCTCAGCACGATTTAATGGAACATCGATACTAACGGCTTCCGCTATCCAGACAATTCCTGTTCGTCATTCAGACCGACTTCTCTCTCCTTGCTTGACGCTTATTCTACCCCCAGACTTCGGCAAGTTAATGGCATTCCGAACGCGAATAACCGTTTGCAGGATCTATGTTTCATTAGCGAAAAATTAGGTCAACGATGTTCCATTCGTCAAGCTCCGACACCGCTTGTCAAAAGATGTAGAAATCATACCCCTCTACTACTGACACTGGAGTTTAATCCTAAGTACAGCTTCCATGACTACATCGAAAACGTTTATTATGACTTCACCCATGCTGATTTCGTGGAAATGAATAACTTTCTCGCCAGCGTGAATTGGAACACGACCCTTGCAAACGGGGATGTGAATTCTGCTGCCTCGACTTTGTGTGGTATTTTGCTGTACGCCGTTGATCAATTCGTGCCTAAGAAACTCAACCGTAAGCCTCCCAAACCTGCTTGGTCTAATTCCGACCTCAAACATTTGAAACGAGTTAAAAGGGCTGCTCTTAGGAAACACAGCAAATATCGCACTGATTCTACGAGGACAATCTACGCACACGCCAACGACGATTACAAACACCTCAATAACAGCTTATACAACTCTCATCAGTCTCAATTGCAGAGCCGTCTCAAAACGAAACAGAAAAGCTTTTGGCGGTTCGTGAATGAACAACGGAAGGAAACCGGTTTACCCTCCACTATGACTGACGGCACTCATGAAGCCGACTCTGTCGCGGATATCGCCAACTTGTTCCGTAATCAGTTCAGTAGTGTCTTTTGTGACGAAATTCTGGATGCCGAGGTCCTCGAAGCTGCTACTAACAATGTTCCCCGCATGTCTGTATTTGGCCCTGCACTCACTATCCATAGTGATATGGTGATTTCAGCCGGGAAGCCCTGGATGCGGTCCTGATGGTATTTCTTCAATTGTCCTGAAGCGTTGCCTTAACACACTCGCTGAGCCCCTGGCTGCGGTCTTCAAATTCTCATTAGCTACCGGTGTGTTTCCAGAATGCTGGAAAGAGTCGTTTGTTTTCCCAATACAAAAAAAAGGATGCAAACGATCCGTCGCCAACTATCGTTCGTCATCCGTGAAAGGGAACGCGGTCATCAAATAGACGCCATATACACAGATCTCTATGCGGCCTTTGGTAAAATGAACCATCAGATTGCAATTTCTAAATACGACAAAATGGGGGTTCACGATCAATTGTTGAGCTGGCTCCGCTCATACCTGACTGGTAGGACTATGTCTGTGAAGATCTCAGATTATGCCTCGTCCAGCTTCTCAGTAACGCCCATTTTCTT
The DNA here is from genome assembly GCA_024533555.2 of Aedes koreicus. Lineage (NCBI taxonomy): Eukaryota > Metazoa > Arthropoda > Insecta > Diptera > Culicidae > Aedes > Aedes koreicus. The sequence goes on along the minus strand of JAHHFK020005258.1, from coordinate 53,321 downwards.
CAGCAGGAACTACAAGTGTTCGATGACTGGTGCCGGATCAACAGAATGTCCTTAAATGTATCAAAATGCTCGGCTATCTCCTTTGGCCGAAAACGTGCGATGTATCTCCACGAATACATCCTTCGAGGAACACGCTTGAAACGTCAAGGATCTGGGAGTAATGCTCGACTCTAAACTGTCATTCGAGAACCACATTGCCTACATTGTTTTTAAAGCCTCATCGCAGTTAGGATTCATGTTCCGCTTCGCAAAAAACTTCAAAGACGTTTATTGTCTGAAGACGCTATACTGCTCTTTGTGCTGTCGTTTGGTCCCCTTTCTACCAAAATGCAGTCCAGAGGATCGAAGCCATTCATCGAAGGTTTATACGCTTTGCTCTGTGACATCTTCGTTGGCAAGACCCTCGCAGATTGCCAAGTTATGAAAGTCGGTGCAAGCTCATCAACCTAGAATTGTTGGAAGGGAGGCGTATGGTTGCCTAAGCGTGTTTCGTTGGTGACCTCCTTCAGGGAAACATCGACTGTTCCACTTTACTTGGTCTCTTGAACGTCAACACTCGAAGACGAAACCTAGGTTTACAATCTTTCTTTATAAACCGGCACTCAAGGACCAACTACGGCAAACACGAACCTGTGCTAAGCATGTTTCGCGTTTTCAAAAGCTATTATTACGTATTTAATTTTAATGTATCCCATGAGGTTAATAACCGTTGTTTCCGAAGATGTATGTGTTAGTTATTGTATGTAATTCAGTTTTATCTAATTGTCATTGGGATGAACATTTTTATCTGTTGACGAATCAATAAATAAATAAATAAATAAATAATATGTCTGCATGTTATCTTTTTATAATGCTTAGATATATTATGGTATTGATTGGAATTGATATTTTGCGAAAGATCTTAACTTATGATAACCGAGCAGTATTGTGTCTCTTCATGTGTCGACAGGAGATTTCGACGATCGTTATCGATTTATAACACCAATGACTTAAAAGACCGATGTATCACAATGCATAACGATAGTTTAATAAACGGTTGATCGGAATATTAATACCTTTTCAAATTCATACCTGCAATAGCAAATGAGATCTCCAAAATTGAAAGATAATGGCTATCGTTGTGACTACCGTACCTTATTTTTGACCTAGGACTACTCTTTATTTTCTATACTGGGGTACAATTTAAAAAAAAAACCTATTGCGATCGTCACGAAAAGCGGTCAGGTTTTGAGCGTTAATATCTCAGTCGTTTCTTCAAACATTTTCAAAATGTTTGCCCCAATCGATTTCAACATCAAACTATTGAAAATATCGCAAATATAAGGTGATGTCTTATGGTTTCGTTTGGCAGAGTAAATTTACTAAATGCCAAGTATTTTCCTATCACAGACTACAAATGTAAGTAGGGGAGATCTCATATGCAGCAGTGAACCATATAAAAGGGGTACACCTTAGCTAAATGCATCATTCGCTCGGCAGCCTTGGCGCTATTCAGAGCGGCAATGAGCCAATATTGAATTGTCAACTTGCGGTGATGAGTACCCTGGAGGGTGCTGTGGCGAGCAACCATTGGTGAGCTAGACAACCGTTGCTAAATAGCCATTGGTTATGCAGTCGGTTAACCAAGCCAGTTGTTAATTTGTAGCCAACCGGTTGGCGAGCGAAATAAGTGTGATCTAGTAGGCAGCCATCTTTCGGTAAGGTGGTTGAGTGGTATGAACGGTATAAGGCAATCACTATCATCATCACTAATGTGTGTTCAAAATGCATTAACTAGCAACATTAGCATGACCAGTTACTAGTAATTAGCAGATATTTGATTTCAATTATCTGCTAACAACTGTTTCAAATATGACGCTAGTGTTGCAGGCTAATAATTTGTCGCATAATATTAAAGATTGGACTCGGAAAAAATGCGACACTTTGTTTTGGTGTAACTTTTTATCGCGTGGGTAAAAATTAATGAATTTTTGGGTAATACTAGTTTAGAGTGTTATGTTTATGTGTGCGAAATTTATTGCGATCTGTCAAGTAGTTTTCAAGATGCATTCGAAACAAGAAGAGCTACGCCAGCAAATCTTGGGCGCGGTGATCGATAATCCTGGTCAGTCGCACAGATGGATCGGCAAAAGGCTTGGAATCCACCATTCCACCGTGTCCCGCGTTGTGAAGATGTTCCAGGAGACGAAGACCATCAAGCGGCGCGCTGGAAGCGGCCGAAAACCGAAAACGGAATACCCAGAGAAGGCGCGGAAGATAAGGCAGTACTTTAAGAATAACCCGAACCTCTCCACCCGAGACGTGGCCAAAAAGGTCAATTCGTCGAAGTGATTCGTCCAGCAGACTATGAAGCGGGCTGGGCTACGTGTTTTTAAGGTCAGGAAGGCGCCAAACCGGACTGACAAGCAAAACACGGTGGCCAAATTGCGTGGGCGGAAGCTGTACCGTGAGTGGCTGGTCAAGCCAGGCTGTCTCGTCATGGACGACGAGACATATATCAAGGCGGACACCAAACAAATCCCCGGCCTCGAGTTTTTTTGTCGGGACGTCCCGCATGGAGGTTCCGGAAAAGTTCCGGAAGAGAAAGATGGACAAATTCGCGAAGAAGTACCTGTTGTGGCAGGCGATCTGCGAGTGCGGACGGTACAGCAAGCCGTTCGTTACAATCGGCACCATAAACGGGCAGATTTATCGAGAGGAATGCTTGCAGAAGCGCTTGCTGCCCTTCCTCCGCTCTCACCATGATCCCACGCTGTTCTGGCCGGATCTCGTTTCGTGCCATTACGCCAAGTCTGTAATGGATTGGTACGAAGCGAAGGGCGTTATGTGGTCCTGAAGGAGGCGAACCCGCCAAATACACCAGAACTTCGTCCGATCGAAAAGTTTTGGGCGATAATGAAGAAGAAGTTGAAGAAAAGCGGAAAAACATTCAAAACCGATGAAGCTTTGAAGAAAAACTGGGAGAAATTGTGTAAGGAAGATGGACAAAGCCTCGCCCAAGAGCTCATGAGCAGTTTTAAGAGAAATGTACGAGCATTCAGCTTGGGGGAGGAAATTCAATAAATAAATTATGCCAAAACATAGCTAATATATAGTTATTTAATCCCTGAAAATTTGAGAAGTATCCGATTTAAAATGATTTTTGGTGATCATATTTGTGTGTCTCATTTTTCCGAGTACAGTCTTTAGTAATGATGTGAATGGGCCATACGACAGGTCCTAAGAAGATCGATCAAACATGGACCTTTTAAGACGACCAATTTGATTTTCCAAGCTAAAGAGTTTGTTTGGATTGGAATATGTCTAACTTCTTCTTCTTTAGCATTTCAAGCTTATTGCTTTCACAATTAGCTTATTGCTTGCTCTCAACTTAGTGTTCTAAATGCACCTCCACAGTTATTAAGTGCGAGCTTTCGATGTCGAGTACCATTTTTGCTTTAGTATGATTGTGTGGCAAGTACAATCATACGCTATGCCCAGGGAAATTTTCCTTAACGAAAAGTTCCTAGACCAGACCCGGAATCGAACCCAGCCACCTCCAGCATGGTATTGCTGGGGAGGACCCATATGTCTAACATACCGTTCCAAATTTTTGTCAATTGGAAGCCAGCGGTATTTAAAAAAGTTTCAGCTTTCCTATCGCCGCATATCTTAAATCTTGTGAACAATTTCAAACACGGCTCGGAGTATTAAACGGTCTCTATATTAATCCGAAGCGCAAATATAAAGCAAGCTTATGCCAAGAGCACCATGCCAAATAAAAAATTTTACAAATGGCGACCGTCACGAAACATTTAAGCAAATGATATAACATTCATTACACATTGCTACGTAGTCCTACTTCACGTTTGCGTATAACCTCATTGGGCTGTCCCTTGTAGTTATTTAACAGCTCAACCTCTAAAAACAAATCTTACTCAAATTGTTAATCCCGGAACGCTTCTTAGCATACAAGAGAATGTCACGCATGAATTGGAAATATTATTTCAAATATTTTGTGTAGCAAAGTTATGGACAAAATGACTTGTCACTTTATTTCCAATGAGCCTGTGCACGCTATAAAAAAATTGACTTTTACTGTGAGCCCTGTTTTCAGGCGTCCTGTGAGAGTGAGTGAGACAACACCAAAACACGGCTCACAGTATAAGTCAAAAAAAAACAAAAGATTTATATCAGCGTACACAGGTTTATTTATGCTACCACGAATGACAGTCAGTGTTAACTTCTGTTAGTTTTCAGCTAACATCCTCTTTACATAGCGAAATACATGTGGCACTATTTAAATAGAATGACGCAGCAATGTGTATACAATAATCTTACCACGGCTGTTGCTTTTATATTGCCATGAAAAACGTAAACAAGCTATGAGATGCGTACCTCTTTCAATAGGTGGAGATAGCGTAGAAAAACAAGAAAATTCATACAGATTTTTAGGAACATCAGTCTCGGCAGTCACGCCAGTTTGTCGTTGCCCATATCTCATGGCAAAAAGAAAAAAAAAGAATAATAGTATTATGACTTTGCTTTAATATTTAATGAATCGTGAAATGTTAATTCATATTTTTGATTTTATATGGTTTTTATGTTCATTTTATTTCAACAGATCTGTTAACCGTCACTTCGGATCGCTGATTGCGAAACTGTGGCTTATGTTCCAAGCATTCAGTCCTGGAATGTACATATCAAGTACAGCATTACTACCAAGGTAAGTAATTTTACGTACACTAAGAATGGAAACCTTTAGTTCATAGCCAATGTATCTGATTTAATCTTAAATGCTGACACAGGCCACTTTTCTCTCTCGTATTTTTTTTTGCTGGCTCTTCGTTCTCTCCCATACCACAAGCAACAATCAATATGCAACTAGCGATTTGAAATTGGTTCACTGTTGTAGAACCCCTAGTTCCGAAGTACACCTTGCAGTCTGCACCTTACAATACACTCAGCGGGTCATGAAGAAAACGAATATTTTTTTTGGCTCAGGAAGTACCAGCACACCGCTCCCAAGCTCGGTCCCAAGCTTAATGATTTGCCCCTAAGACAGTAACTCAAACGAATACACTCTCAAATATTCTGTCAAAATAACATTGCGAATCAAAACAAAAACAAAGATACTTGTACCAAAAGGTACTGAAAAGCGCAAGAGTGCATGGCAAGGTGCAGCTGCAAGGTGTACTTCGGAGCTAGGGGTTCTACAATAGTGAACCAATTTCAAATCGCTAGTTGCACATTAGGGTGCCAATCCAATGTATGGGATAAATTTGGCCATTGAATTTAAAAAAAATAGTAGTGCTCAAAAGTTTTGTCTCCTCAAAAGAAGTCCCCATGAAAAATTTCCCAAATGTCTTAAAAATGCATGAAACGTCGAGAACTGTTGTTAGCTCGAAATTTTTTTTTTGAAAAAAATCGACTTTCTGGACTTAGCCAATTTTTGAGATGGGGGACTGAATACAATTTTACTTGAATGATTTGAATTCAACTGCTGATATATTCATGGCAATAGTATTGAAACATAACTTATATCATCGTTGGCAACTGCTAGCATATTATGTGTGAAATTTCATTAGGGTGGTTCGCTTATTTTCCACTAGGGTGGTCCTTTTTGATGAAAAATTAAAAAAAAATTTAATTTGAAAAGAATATAGAAGATAAAAGTATTGAAAAATCTATTAAATAATCATTGTCTATATTAGATTCATGATTTTTCATTTGGGTTTGCTCACTTTTATTCTATTAGGGTGGACTTTTGAAAAATAAGTGAGAATTTTAATGGAATAGTGAAGACAATAGTATTTAAACATCTCCTGTGTCATCGTAGATCATTGTTAACATTTAATATGTAATATTTCATCAGGGTGGTTAAATTACTGTCCTTAAAGGATGCCGTTTTTGTCGAAAAATTAAAAACAAAAAACCAAAAAAATTAGAACTTGAATGGGATATTAAGGACATATGTAATTAAACATCTCCTATACCATCGTAGGACACTGTCAACAATTAAAATGGAAGTGCAACAAAAGATTTTTGTACATATTTTCTTAATTTCCGAGTAATAAAAGCACGTTGCTATCTGCTTGCTGTGGTACACGCGCTTCGGTCGTGAGAGAAAAAAGTACGTTCGTACATAAAACTAGAGAAAAAAGAGAATTGTTTACTAGAAAGTCTCTCATTGTTAGATAGCTCCATTTGAAAAGTTTTGCGCAATTTTCATCCGGAATGCGACACTTCACTAAGGTGAAACAGTTCGGTGTCCTCGTCTCATACAAAATCCGTTTATCGAGCATCAGTGAGCTTCCCATTTCTTGTTTGCACCATCTGTGCAATCTCAGATTTAAAAATTTAGAGTTATCGGTCCGATACTTACCGACTATTGTACTCCAAAAACGTGAAATGAGAAGCCTACGAACTGTAGCCCCGGGGCCTTTACGATGGAGCACTGTTAAATTTCTCATTGGCTTAGTAGCAAAAAGCTAGCAACGAAAGGGAGAGGATAGGAATTTTGATATTAACATAATTCATGTTGCTAGTTTTTCGTACATTACAGCGCATATATTTCCTAAATTACATATATTTTTTAGGACTTTTATACAGTGTTCAATGTTCTTCAAGTAATTGTAAAAGGTACTGCTTTTGATTTTCATCCGATGACAATTTGGAATTATATGGTTTTATTAATGCAATATCTCGCTCTACATTGTCATTTACTTCGGTCAAACTTTGATTACGTCTTTTGGTAATTTCATATTCTTTTTTTTTTGCAAACTGCGACAAATGAGTGTAGCTCATGTGTTGAAACGTCGTTTATTCGATTATGGATTTAGAAGGTATCTGAAAATCAAATAATGTATGTGGGCTTCAAATGATGAGTTGACAACCAGGAAGGAAGGTGTGACCGACCTCCGGTCCTCACAAGTTCCTACCTCACGCCTCTACAAGTCATCCCGAGTAGGAACGAATAACTTGATAACTGGCCTTGGTATTTAAGAGCCCAGATTAAGAGGTAAAATACCTGAGGATAATACCATAAAATTGTTCCCACAATGTTATGCGAATATCGAATTGAGGTAAGACAATACGAAAATAGTACCTCTCAGGTATTCCCAGGTATCCGAAATAACAAGTTTTGTTATTCGAGAGATATTTCGCTTGCAATTCTTAGGTATTCTGCTTAGGTATTTTACCTCTTAATCTGAGCTCTTTTATACCAAGGTCAGTTATCAAGATCGAAATTAGGTATTCATATGTTATTTTCTCCTGCTCGGGATATGATCACAAAAGACTGCCAGCTGAAACATGGAGACGATGATTGGCGTAGCCTGGGAAATGTTGTCAATTTAACAATAGCGAAGTGAGGGGGGGGGCGCTTAAGATCACGTACCTGTTAATCACATTAAATATTTTCCATTCTCATGTTATTAATAGGTTCAGCACGCTTTGGAATCAGCTTTTCATTCCAGAACCATTTATCTTGAGAGCATGGATCTCAATTAAAGGTTCAATTTGTTTTTTTTTGCCATTACAGCATGACATTTTATTATAAATTGCACTTCTGAACTTTAACTACTATTTTCATAAAGGACTGGCATGCAACTATAAGCCGTATGGGATCTTATTTAAATGAATTTGTTTAGTGGTATTATGGTGAGATAAGCCATTTATTCCAGAAATCATCAAAACGGGCTCTTCAGTCACTCTTATTGCTATCCTTGGAATGCAACTAGAATAGTATAAAGAAAAGTTTTTAAAAGATTTCTTCTAGAAGAATCAGTTGCTTTTCATAAAAAAACATCATACATCTTTTCACTGAAATTTTATTTATGATATTTGTAAAATTTTCTAGCTTCCTTTGTGGCTTTTTCATTGCATTGCACATTGCAGCACACGAAGAAAGAAACCAGTTTATTGAATATTATTTCAAAATGAATACATTTAATCGTGCTAAGTGATGTTTATTTGTCCCTTAGGTAACACTCAAGTGTGCCGGTAAAGGAAAATTTTAAAGGAAAAATATTGGTCCATCCATCTTGCATTATTATGGTTATGGTTTTCTTATGTCATTGCTACTATTTTATGTTGAGGTTATGTTTCTGTCAATGTGGTAGGTGATTGATTGTATTGCTCTTGAATTTTTTTCGATCTTACACCAGTTCTCGACGTTTTTTTTCGAGCTAACACCAGTTCTCGATTTTTTTTTTCGAAAATTTTTTTCGAGCTAACACCAGTTCTCGACTTTTCATCATGCATTTCTAAGACCTTTGGCATAAAAAAAAAAATTCGATTTCGGAATTTTCATGTATATTTCATGTTTCCCTACCTTGGGAAATTTTTCATTGGTCAAAAAAGTCAAACTTTGACCGCTTTGGGGGTCCACTTAACGAAGTCCGATTGAGCTCAAATTTTGTATGGGGACTTCTTTTGAAGAGACAAAACTTTTGAGCACCACTGTTTTTTAAATTTCGAAACGTCGGTTTTGGCTAGCACCCTATTGCACATTGATTGTTGATACACTCTTGTGCTCTTCGGTACTGGTATCATAGACTAACTCTAAGACCAGTAGGTCCCAAACAAATACGATTTTTTTCATGGCTCAGTCAGTACTAGCACATCGGTCCCAAGCTTAATAAGGAGTGTATCGAAAATAAGCTATCCACAAACTTTCTTTCAAATTATGTTGAAAACCGATATTTTATTCATACAAAAAATTGATCCTTTATTGTACGAGGTTAAACTTGAACATAATGAAGACCGGATGAAATTTAAGTTATTCCTTCACGAATTTTCGAACTTTGGATCGAATGCTCTTCATCAAGTTCCGGACAAGTGTTGCATCGCATCTTTTGGACGCTTGAACCCAAATTTTTTTTAACTCCTGCATGTTCCCAGCTGCCTTACCAGTCTTCTTGAAGACCCTCTTCACGATTGCCCAGTAACGTTCGATGGGTCGAAGCTGAGGGCAATTTGGTGGATTGATATTTTTCTCAACGAAATCTATACCCTTTTCCGCAAGCCAATTGAGAGTGGTTTTGGCATAGTGAGCCGACGCTAAATCCGGCCAAAACAGTGGAGGTGTACTATGCTTCTTATATAAAGGCAACAATCTCTTTTGGAGACACTCAGATCGATAGATTTCCGCATTTATAGTTCCGGTAGTGTAAAAAATGGTTGACTTCAAACCACAGGAACATATTGCTTGCCATACCAGTACCTTTCGACCGAATTTCTCCACTTGAATCGACCTGTCCGCATCGCTCACATCCTCCCCAACGAGTCCTCCTTTACATAGGTCTCATCGTCCATCAAAACGCATGCATCCGGACGCTGCAAAACATGCGAATACAATATCCGGGCCCTTGTTGCTGTTCGCTTCTTCTGTTCTGCACTTTGTTTCGAGATTTTCTGCTTCTTGTAGGTCTTCAGGTGGTTTCGCCTCTTGATACGCTGGATCATTTCGACACTCGTTCCTGCTTTTTTGGCCAAATCACGTATTGACATTGATTTGTTCTTCATGATTAGAGATACCACTTTCTGCTCCAGTTTCGGGTTGGAAGAACCGGGTTTTCTGCCTCTTCCTGGTAGCTCATCCAAAGAATAGTGTTCCCCAAACTTATTAATGATGAATTCCAAACCGCTTCGCCAATTTTCGCAAAGTAATACCCTTCTCATTTAGCGATGTGTCCAGAACCTTAATTTTCACTTCCTTTTCATTACGCGACATTTTGAAAACGCAGAATTTGAACCGCACAAACAAGTAAACAAATGAAAGCTGACAGTCAAACGCACAGCATGCAGTATTCAGAGCATAAAAAACCATCACAAATACATGCGTACAACGCAAATGTATGTGGATAGCTTATATTCGATACACTCCTTAATACGCCCCTAATAATGAACTCACACGAACACACTCTCAAATATTCTGTCAAAATAACACAGAAAATCATACTAAAGGCGCAAATATGTATAGTTAGGTGCTGGCTTCAAGGTGTACTTCGGACCAAGGGGTTCTACAACAGTGAACCAATTAAAATCGCTAGTTGTATATTGATTGTTTCTGGTATCTTTGTATTTGTTTTGATTCGCTATGTTATTTTGACAGAATATTAGAGGGTGTGTTGGTGTGAGTTACGTTATTAGGAGCGAATCATTATGCTTGGGACCGGTGTGCTAGTACTTCCTGAGCCAAAAAATATATTCATTTTCTTCATGACTATCCAGCCGCTGCCAGAAGGCTCTATGTAAGCATTCTTCAATCTATGGATCGCGACCCACTTGGGTGGTAGCCCTAGCTGGGTCGCTAGATGGTCATGTGGTCTTAGAATGTTTTGCAATGTTTTAGAAATGTTTTTTTTTGCCATAGGTCGATGAAGCATTAAATATTGCTTTTGATATACAGTATATTTGATATTTACAACGTGCATTTTATATTTTAAGAAATGCCAGACGAAAGGAAAGGGAAATTGCTTCCATATAAACACCTATCAAATCTCGTTTTCCAGCATTGTTAGTCAGACAGTTTAGTTGTTTTCTAAAGTTGGGAACTAAAAATTTGTACGAGTCAGTTTTGGGCACCAGACTACGGCAGTTCTGTAGGACAGTAATCATATCTCCGGCCTGGTTCGATGAATTATGCTTAGAGATATATGATTGCCGCTAGGAGGGGCCACGAAATAGTCAATTGCATAAGGTATGATTTCAATGTCGGAAGCAAGGCAGGAACTATGCTTTTAAGAGGGTCTTTGAACACGTTAAAAATGAATGCCACAATATCCGAACAAGCGAAAAAGGATTGATAATCCACAATCGGACTTGTATTGTTGAGGAGTAAGTTTGAGGAGTACCTTTTTTATTATTATTATTATATTAGCCTGAACATGGGTGCGTGTAACACCGTATCATCACCTTCATTAGATGAGTCAGGGTCGAATTCTTCATCTGAGATTATCGGAAATTGGGTTGGTAAAAAATGTTTAACGGCTGTTGCAGACTTAAGAATTTCTGCATAAGTCTGCCTGGAGCGTTCAGTGATAGAACGCTTCACTTTGTCGCATTGGCTTTTGTATCTTGGACTTTCCTGAAAAGCGTGATGATTCTCACCACAATAGATGCATTTCTGCACAGTTTGCGTGCAAAAATCCTCTGTGTGGTTTTCACCACACATGCCGCAACAAAATTTGCCACAATGATTGGCCGAGTGTCCCAGCCTTCTGCAGTTTGTACCATTTTATACTCTCTATACATACAAGCGTACCGAGAAAATAGCTTCATCTAACTTTATATAGTTTGGGAAAACTGAACTAACGAATGTCACTCGAAATGAGTCAAAAAGTTGATGAAATTTTTTTTCGTATTGCAACGATGCTGAATGTAGTTGATGTACAACCAGTATAGTTACAAGCTCACAAGCGACATGAGAGTTCTTAAAGCAGCAAGCAGCTCGTTTCAAGTCCTCGACAGTCAGACTCACATCGGATACAACGTCACCTATCTCCACATTTCGCGAGGGAATATAAATATAATACATGATATTGAATAATTCGTTGTCAGCAATCTCATTTGCCATTTCATAGTTAGGCACTTCTGCACGCAGTCTTTTAGATCTCTCTTTGTGTATCGAGACACCAGACCATCGAAATAGCGAGCGTTTTCAATGGTTTATCTTTGGGCCGAACAAAAACAACCCAAGGTCCCTTTGCTTTATGCATGTAACTTTGACCTCCGAAGAGGCCAAAACTATAAACAAGGAAAAACGCAATAAAAAAACCTTTCATCAATCAATTAAACTAAATGCTAATAATAAAATGTGTTGCAAGTACTATGCAGAATAAAACAAAAGAAAGAAAAATAAGGAAAAGAATAATTACAACTAGTGGCAGACCTACCACCCTTGATCAACTATCTTCGTATCTGCCCACAGACAGATCTAATGTGCGACACAGACGCACAAGCTGCGAGGCAAAATTTCACAGCAATGCTATTCACTGAGCTTGAAGAGCTATTCAACCGAACAAAAGTACGTTTGCCTGCTGTTGTGATGTAGCTGGGTTGAGATCGATGATTTATTGCGATGATTATAAACAGCAAAGACGTTTTATGTCGTACTCTATTACAAAGCACTCTGTCTAAGTAGTGTGAAGGTAAATCCCCACCCCGCGGTGCATGGGGGAGCAGGGACGATCTTGGGGATGCCGCCCAGACGCCCCGAACCTGGTCCAGGTCCTGGCTTCTATCGATCGGAGGAAGGAACATACAGCTCGAGGTTAGACAGGTACCGTAAACGATCGTGACAGGGAGATCGCGGACGATCTGGAAGGCCTCTCCCTTCCAGACGTCACGAACCCGGTTTAGGCCAAGGATCATCTCGATCGAACCAGTGTCAGGTCGCTTGACCTAACTGCTAAAGACCTATGTAGTAAGACATAGTGGGTGCGTAATGCACAATAGCCTCCTCCCTGAACTAATACCGAAAGGTGGTTCCGGGCTGTGTGTTTTTAGTGGGTCAAAGAGTTGGCACCATCATTCCCACACCCTGACTTTTTCAGGTGTCTGTTTGCAAATTTTCCATCTCGTATGAAAAAAAAGAAAAAGAAAGTAGGGAGCTTCCGTTTTCTGTTCGAAAACTATCTCTTTTTGCTCTGTTCGGTAAAAACCCAAGTGGAGAGAGTAAACAAAATACTTGTAAACGAGTGACGTGAGGAAACACGGCACCACTTGTCCGGTTCTAACCGGTTCGTCACCGAGTGCAGTTGCATTTTTTACGACCTCCGTATTTAATTTTACAATATTTTGTAACGCCGCGCGCGCGACCCGAAAAAGTTAAAGTCATCATTATGGATTGCAGTGTTACGTCGTGCAACAATCGCTTCATGTGGAAGGGTGAATTTTGTGACAAATGTTATCGCGCGGCTTGCATAGGCGTTCTACGGCATCAGGACCAGTTATTATCATTGTATATGATACCTCTGTGTTCCGATTGTCAACATCATCTAAAAACAGGAATCGACACACGCAAGGTGCTTTGTCAACAGGAGCAGATTATTGGATTCAATCAAATCTCAAACGGATGCAATCTTCAGCTAGCTGCTGATCTCGAAGTGCTCAAAAACCTTAGTACAATTGACGTGCTGTTCGATAATATTGAGGTCCAGCTTTAAGAATCGGTGACGAATGTAAACGAAAATACATCATCGACAGTTGAAAATGCTGTATCGTCAATATCGCGCGATTTCGAGCATTTCTCGGTCAACAAGTCCGATGAGCTCGTGGCTATAAAAACCATTTAACGTCGCTGTTAAATATTTCAATGGAAACCACGAGAAAACACATTGCAGAGTACGGGAAAAACCTTACGAGTGATTTGACCAGAGAACTAAAAAAAAATCTGCGACGAAGTCCAGACCTTGAGCGGCGTAACCATGGACTTGGCCGCTCATTGTAATCAACACACTCCTAACGCATCTGTTCAAACACGTGATGCTTTGAATGAAGTCAAAAATACAACCATTACAGTTGGTGATATTTTTAATGAAATAAAACCGCTATATAAAAAAGTGCAATTAACACTTTGTACAGCAATATTAGCGCTGCTTGTTTGGCACCAGCGGTGTCACCCTCCAGCTTTATGAACGAATTGAATACAGCTGACCGTGGCGCGTAGGTAGAAAATGAACTCCAAGAAGGATGGTGAACACTAGGCTCGAAACGAATTTGGCGCCCGAACTGGACTGAATATGATTTACGAAGGCAACGTCATGTTCAGCAGCAGAAGGCCAGAGATAAGGCAATAAAGCAAAGGAAGGCTCATAAAAAAAAAACAATGGAACAGGTGCACCAATGGTTCCAACAGACATCTTCACCTAGGATTTCCGGGGAGTCCGCAAACTAGTTGTTGTGTAACAGCAATAACGTCAGTTGCAGAATCCATCTCTGACAGTAGTAAAAGAGAAAAATCAGATATAGCTTTCGAGCACTGTTGGCACATATACAAATATGGAACCTCAGCTGTTAGACTTCAAATCAAATCCATTGGAAAATAAATTCACTAGTTCTGGATCCACCAAATTGTGCAGTTCGGTTTTTGTGACTATCGCCGCGAATAAAACCTATTTGGGTTGTGAAGTTATTTGGCAGTTTTTTGGGTGTATAGGAAGCGCAGTGAGTTTTCTTCGAAAAGCAGGACCGAGATCACGACTATTCCGGCCACTTCCCAAACCGCTGGTCCAACACTAGTTCCAGAAATAATATCAACAACAACATCTGCAGCAGCAGCAGCAGCAGCAGCAATAAAACAAATTACACAAATCATCATCGTCACCCAGCAGTTCTTCCAGTGGATAGGGATCTACTTGCAGCAGCAAAAGTGGCATTTTCCAGGCCCCTTCGGTTGAAACCCCGCGTTGGATCGGATTTCGACGTGGTGCGACATTAAACCCATACCCGGTTGATCATCAGCTCTCGCAACCGCATCCAAGCCAATCTACCCCACCGCCTCCAGGAAACTCTTTAACATCGTGCGAAGCGTGTGCACAAAGGCATTCGTTTTTTCGTCAAAAATTAACGCTCTCTTCAGAGGAAGTATCCGACGAATTTATGGATTTGATGACGTCTCAACGTGAGGAAGGAGAGGTAATTAGTTTAAATTGTTTAGATCGGTCACAGACATTGCAGCATGATAATAACATTAAAAGTAAAGAGTTACTAGTGTATTGCCAGAACTTTAACAGGATGGAAAGTGCCGTTAAAGTTAATGAAATTTATAAGCAGGTGGCTGCATGTAGCTTTCCTGTGTTTTTCGGAACAGGAAAGAGTTGGGACACTGGCGTGAACAATGAAGAAGTTTTCGGTGATCGTATCAATGTTTTTAGGGATGATCGCGATAAATTTGTATCTAACGAAAAATGTGGTGGAGGTGTTCTTATAGCAGTTAGTGTTGATTATCATTGCGAACAAATTGAATCTTGCAAATGTAAAGAATTTGATCATGTTTGGGTCAATTGTCTTATTGGAGAACAAGTTCATATCTTTGTAGCAGTATATTTTCCTCCAGAATATGCGAGAAAAGATTTACTTGAACTATTGTGAAACCATGAAGATAGAGCTGTCGCTCGGCATATTTTGACGTTCAAATGTAATAGGTCTACTACAGGTTCCCCTGTGAACGCTCCGGTGATCCCGGGCCAATGTGACCAATGGTCTTTTCTAGTATACCAAAACCTTATTTATGAATAATCATGAAAATAGAGCTGTCGCATAGCATGTTTTGGCGTCAAAATGTAATTGGCCCCTTCTACAGGTTCCCCCAGGAACATTCCGGTGGCCCCGGGAGTGGCCAATGTGTCCAAATGCCCACTTTAAGCTTAAGGAAAGCTTTGTGATGAAAAAGAAGAAGAAAGAGGTGTCGCTCGGCATGTTTTGGATGAAAGAAAGAACTGGCCGCATTCAGAACCCTTATGAGGAAACTGTTCCAGGAAAATGGCCATATCTTGGCCATTTTATCATTCGCTTGGGAAATGTTACCGCTTTTCTAAACGGCATTCTGTACAAAATTCAACCAGAAAATCAACGTCCCCTCCGGAAACCCGGAATATCTCCGGTATCCGGGAACCATGGCACATTCCCGTAAATGCATTATAAAAATACATTAGTTTCCCCGTCGAATGCTTCTAAGAGAATTAAACGGTCAATATTTCATGAAGTAAGAGCACTCCAAACTTGACCATATATATTTGCCTATCCTAGTTATTTTGTCTACTTATGTACTTTTCAAAGAAAAATTAAATTGTATTGACTGGCAAATTGTATTAAGTAATCATGATGTAGGTCAAGCAGCAGATGCGTTCTAGCAAATTATGTATGATATTTTAGAACAAATAGTGCCTATGAAACAAAGGAGAAAATCTAGTTTGAAATCCCCAGTATGGTATAATAGAGTGGTTACTAATCTCAAAAATAGGAAACAAAAAGCTCATAAAGCATACAAAAGAAATAAAAGTGATGAAAACATTTCGATTTATCTGGCCATATGCGAAGCATTTAGACAACAGGACCGGTAACACAACAAATGACATTAGCAACTTATTCGCTGATTTCTTCCAAGACATCTATACTTCTCATTACGATAATGAGCGTGACTTGCAATATTTCTCGTACCTCCCCGAGGCAATGACGGACATTTCAGTTGATAATTTATCTGTCAGGGAAATCTTACATGCTCTTGAAACTTTGGATGCTTCAAAGGGTGCTGGACCAGACGGTTTACCACCTATATTTTTAAAATCTATTTCAAAGGAGCTAGTTAAACCTTTATTTTGGTTGTTTAATTCATCATTGGAGTCCAGCGTTCTTCCTGCTTTTTGGAAGGAATCTTTTTCTGACAATAAAAATTATCGAGGGGTTGCTATAATGTCAAGCATTCCAAAACTTTTTGAATCTATCATAAATGATAATATATTTTCGTAGGTGAAGACTTTAATTTCTAATAAACAGCATGGTTTTGTTAAAGGACGATCAACAGCCACTAATTTGATACAATTTGTAACTATTTCTTTGAACGTAATGGATAAAGGAAATTATGTTGCGCTATATACCGATTTTAGTAAGGGCTATTCATAAATGCCGTAGACTTTTCTGGGAGGAGGGGGGTTTAGATCAAAGTCTACGCTCCATACAAAATTTCAAAAAATTGTATGAAGAAAAGTCTACGAGGGGGGAGGAGGGGGGTATGAACAGGCCCTAAAGCATTTGACAGAGTTGATATTCCACTGTTGCTTTTGAAATTATCCAAGTTGGGATTCAATCCTGGGCTACTAAAATGGATTGAGTCTTACTTGACTCAAAGAACGCAAATAGTAAGAATTGAGGGAAAACTTACAACATTTGTTAACAACACATCGGGTGTGCCACAAGTGTCTCATCTTGGTCCATTATCTTATTTATCAATGATATAGAACACATTTTGAGTATCCTTTGTGTTTCAATATATGCAGACGACATGAAATTTTTCATGGAGATATGTGAGACATCTGACCTTGAATTATTTCAACATGAAATTGACAATTTTTACATTTGGTGTAAGAAAAATTGGTTGGAAAAAAATGCAATTCCATATCGTTTACCAGAAAACCGCATTGCAAAAATCTATTACACTCAGCCATAAAACTGTTGAAAGATGCAGTCGAATTAGACACTTAGGTGTCATACTCGATTCTAAATTAACTTTTGCTGAACATTATAATAATATCATTTATAAAGCATGCAACATGCTCGGGTTTGAACTTTAATGATCCATACACAATCAAAACGCTGTACGTAACATATGAACATATGTTCTTGAATATTGTAGCATATTTTGGTCTTCATATCAAGATACACATGTAAGCCGTATAGAGTCAGTTCAAAAACCATTTTTGTTATTTGCCCTACGTAAGCTAGGTTGGACGACTTTACCGATGCCGTCTTATGAGTCAAGCTGCATGCTGATTAATTTTAATGGGCTTAAAAAGAGAAGAGAATTCGCCATGATAGCTTTCCTGAATGATGTTTTTATGCAAAGAGTAAACACACAAGAGTTTTTAAAAAATCTAAACTTCTATGCTCCCTCTCGCTCCCTAAGAAATAGACCATTGCTTTACATAAACAGTCAAAGAACAAACTATGTAAAGAATGTGCCTTGAAATAGAATGATATCCTGTTATAATAAGTATATAATAGACGTGACACTGGATAAAAATACGCTTAGAAAATTTTTCGCGTTTTCTTTTCGCGGTTAGGGTAATTTAGATACAACAAATTAGAAGTTAAGTACTATTTTTTTTTTTTTTTTTTTTAAAAAGACCGTGCAATTTCGTAGTTGCTACTCCCTTACTGACAGAACTAGTGTAATTGCACAGAGAACCACATAGATGGAGCTTGGGAGTAGCTTTACATCTTCAATGTACAAGTTCACTAATTCCATTTATAGATCAGTACCGGCGCCGGCCACGTCCTCACGGTCTTTTGGGGAGGGGGAAGGATGATTAGTTTGACAATCGTTGTTATTAGAGACCGTGA
This sequence comes from Aedes koreicus, assembly GCA_024533555.2. Lineage (NCBI taxonomy): Eukaryota > Metazoa > Arthropoda > Insecta > Diptera > Culicidae > Aedes > Aedes koreicus. Next base: position 35,276 of record JAHHFK020005258.1, on the reverse strand, counting down.
ACACCACTGCATCTCTACAATTGCCAAGGGAAGGATAGTTGTGTTAGTGAGGTAGGTTATTTTTAGATCATGGATTCACTGTGGTAAGTGATGCGATCAATGAAAGAAAGCGCAGTAGACTGCTTTTTATTTTAAATCTAGTGGTGATAGAAAGAGGCAAGTGAAAAATGGCAAGGAAGGGGACGGGCCTGGGATTGAACTCCCGACAATCTGCTCAGTAAGCAGAACGGGTAACCACTGAGCTACCCAACCGCGTCCACAAATTAGAAGTTAAGTACTATTTGTAACAAAACTGGTCTACAATAAATTGACGCAAATAAATAAATAAATAAACGGTACGCCTCTGTGCTCGATTCGGAATGATATCTATGTTTTAAAATTTGTATGTGGTTTAGCTTAGAAAATGTTTTTCATTGAAAATATATTCAGTTACTTTCGACTTTAAATTGTGTACAAGATCTTTGTGCTTTGTGAAATTGTGAATAAGTCCTTGGAAAAGTGCAACCCTCTTTTACAATTTTCGAGTGAAACTTACATGGCTAATTTGGACAAACAGTTACAAGATACAAATCAATTACTTAAAATTTGGTGGAGATACGTTGATGATGTATTTAACATTGCAGAGAAGGATCTCTTACCTCTTACCTCTTATAAGTTTTCCTAGTTTTCCTGGATCAAAACAGTTTCCATAAAAATTGAAGAATTATTTCTTGTCATTTACTTAATTTTAAACATTATTCTCTTTTCTAGCTCGTTTTCAATGTTTTTAACAGTCGCCTTTTTTTCGATGTGGTGGGAAAAACATTACAAGCTGGCTATATTGAGTATTGTAATTTCTTCTCTTATCGGTAAGTTTAATCAATTGACCTAAAATTCGTGAACAGTCCTAACCTTCACCGCCCATCCTAGAACCCAACTGTCAAGCTATATAAATCAATTGCTACCATCATCCCAAATTTAAATTGATCTCTATAAACGATCTCTGTCAGTTCAGATAATACTATTTATAATGTCTATTTTATTTACAGGGTGGCCGTTTGCAGCATTTATCAGCTTGCCATTTGTATATAATATCCTAGTTCAGCAACGATTGTTTAGAATGTTTATTTTTTGGAGTTTTGTGTTTGCTATTTTAGTTGGAGTTCCTTTAGTTATTGTGGATTCTTATTTCTACGGAAAGTTTATGTTTGCACCGCTTAATATTGTTGTTTACAATATTTTCTCTCAACATGGCCCAAATTTATTCGGAGTGGAATCCAAATATTTTTACTTCATAAATTTGTTTTTGAATTTCAATGTAGTATGGTGCTTTGCAATTGTGTGTCCCTGCGTCATAGGTATCAAATATGCACTACAAAAAATGGGGCAAGTCAAGCTCCATGCCAAACGTTTGCAACAAGCTGTCTTTTGGAAAATATCGCCTCTCTATATATGGATGCTTATTTTCTTCATGCAGCCGCATAAAGAAGAAAGGTAAGTCATTGAAAGGTTTGATTATCTTGCCACATATTTTCATCAACACATATTTTGAACGCAAGTGAAACGAAGTCCTACGTTAAAAGAACCTGTTTTAACATAGGGCTACGCTTCTCTTTAGTAAATCGCGTATCATTTCGAAATATTGGAAAAACAACGTTACGAACACTCTGGAGCTTCCTAAAAATAAGTAGGTCTTCTATTGAAAATAATGACTATATTTTGCCACTGAAGTGTGTACTATAAGTAGAAACAGTTTTCCATGGTCCTTAACTAAGTTAAATATGCTCATAATAAGAATAAACCGCGAAAACAGGGGTTTCGCGCCAACTCGTTTAGGTGTTTTTTTTAAATATCGTACAGGGATGACCGAAGGGTATCAAATTTAAATAAAACTATGAACGAAAAAAAATCAGGGTTGCCAGTTTTCCCGGGAATTTCAATTGAATTGTAATTTTGTGATTTTCCAGGCCATCAGTAATTGAAAAAAAATTATAACCCAAGAACGGTGCATCGTAGAGCTTATTTTCTGTCCCAAAATATATAAAAATTTGCTCAAACAAACAGGAAACTAGGAGAACTTTGCTCAAAAATACGAAAAAAAATATAATCTGAAAAAAAAAATCCCACAATAATTTTTTCGGTGAAGGGAAACTGCAACGGAAAGCTGGAAAAAAGTATGTTCCTAATCATGGAAAAATTAAAAAAAAATTCTTGTTCTTTAATTTCTGGTAAATTTCACCATTTCCATTTTAAATTTTTCCAGGTTTCCCTCGCAGTTGGTATTTAGTTTGGTTCCGAGTATTACCCAAAAACAAACATCCCGTCACGCATTCTCATACCTAAACTCCAAAATCTATTGTTTGCTTGTAGGTACTGTAATAATGTACTAATGTGTTTGTTTTTGTTCAGTTTGTGATTTTATACAGGCATTTTTCTTCAGGTGGAAGTCTATCCGCAACAAATTTTATAATTTCTCAGATCAGTTATTTGTTTTACAGAAACAACTGATTGTCGCTTTTGTTCATGTTGCTGATAAAGCAATGTAGCTATCGGTATTGTGTTGCAATAATGACTAAACTTTTTTTTTGTCGCTGTTACATGAAAACAAGGTCGTTGCACCAGGTGTGCAAACCACACACTCAGCGAAATAAACCCAAGTAACCACAAGCATTATATTATTGCACTTATTCAACCCAAAATCAACATCATTAATGCGGGATCGCATCAATTCAACAGTTGTCAAGTCATGAAGAGTTAGATTAGCTTTAAGAATATAGTGATGCATTACCAAGGCAATAATGCTACTTTACCAATGTCTTATAGCATAGCAAAAGATACGGCATTAGTTCGATCTTAGTGGGGCCCTTTTCAGCTTTAATCCAACTTCAATGATCCACTAGGTGTAATGCATATGTCCAATATATGTAAGCTATTATAGCCTCATGGTTACTTGGGAAATCAGTTCGAATTCCATAAATTTGCCTTATGAAATATAATGATGAAGAAAAAATAAAAATATGGAGCCACGTGGATTCAAACCTTGAACGTTGAGGTTATGGGTCCAGTGACTTGGCCACTAGTATATATCATCATCTGTAATTAGGAATGCTAAGGCGTACAAGAACAGCTTCGTGTGAAACAAAATCCATTCATAAGTCAGCCTTATGAAATTCCAAAGCATCATTCATAAGTTGAGCTTTATAAAATTCTTAAGTTTATTTGTTTGAGTGCAACATTTTCTCACAGCAACTTGTCTCTTTCCTATCATTGATGCAACATTTTATTGTTTTCGTTCGTGTTTTGTTGTAATACATTCAAGTTACAACATATCATTGTTGCAAAGTGAGAGTATAACAGGTGTATCATTCGTCAAATTTATATCATGTTTTTAGGTACAAAAAGCGAATAGCTTAAAAACTGTCTCTCTAGCGGCTACTTTGGACAAAATTTACAAGCAAACAATAGTTTTTGGAGTTAGGTATGAAGATGCGTGTTGGTTCGCTATTTCTTAAGCATTACTCGGAAACAAAAAAAAACTTCATCGTGAAAATTTCATCAATTAAAGCTTAAGAACTAGTGAACAAGATAGTTTTTTTTTTCAAGAATTGTCATGATTAAGAACAAAGTTTTTCAGGCTTTTTCTGGCACCTCCACCGTGAAATTTTTTTGATGTAATTTTTTTTTTTTTGGTATTCGGGATGATTCGGGAAACAAAATTTGTTTTACGATGCTCCATTCTTGAGCTATGTATTTTTGAAATAAATTATGTTCGGGATAACCGGAAAACTTCAATTGGGTGTTGAACGAATCTCTGTTGGAAAATCTGGCAATCCTGATTTTTTGTCATTTTTTTTCGTTCAATTATCCATAAATTCTATGCGTGGACAAAGTTTCATACATATCAGAGACCCTTCGTCCCAATCTGTACGGTAATAAATAAAAATCCCCAGTTGGCGACACCATCTCCAAATCGAATGAAATGTTGTGCGTGTCAAGATTTCGTAAAACTTAGCAGCTTTGCATACTTCGTTTAAAGAAAATTGATATAAAAAGGTCTGAAGTTTTTCTTACCGTTTACCTCTAATCTAATTTTGTATTATAAGCAATGCATATAATTTGTTTTATTGTTTTCTATTCGTAGGTTTATATTCCCTGTTTATCCAATGATCACACTCTGCGGTGCTATATCGATTACAACTTTTCTGCAGATTATAGATTTGTTATTTCAAAGATGTGAAAAGCGCACATTACGCGTGCTTAGAGATGCTTTCCTGTACATAGCGAGTTTGACTTTCGTTATATTAAGCCTGTCTAGATTATTTACGCTGTATCATAATTATCATGCTCCCATGGTTATCAGTTCGTACGTAGACGTATCTCCCGCGGCAAAGAATATATGTGTAGGAAAAGAGTGGCACCGATATCCCGGTAATTTTTTCCTTCCTAGTAATTATCGATTAAGATTTGTTAGATCAGACTTCAACGGTCTCCTTCCAGCTTATTTTGACGAAAAAAAAATGGGATCGACTGTAGTGCACAGTTATTTTAACAACATAAATCAGTTTAATAGGAAAATGTTGTTTGATATATCAAACTGTGATTACATGATTGATTTTGACACTGAAAAACTATTTTCACCAAATGAAACAGAACCAAATTATTCAAAAAATAGTGCAGAATGGAAAATTGTGCACAGTGTTCCTTTCCTTAATTCTGCCCTTTCGCACAGCTTTTACAGAGCATTCTTTGTGCCATACATAGGTAAAAACTATGTTAAGTTTGGTAGTTATAATCTATTAGTTCGTAAGACATAATAAATGAAGTGATCTCTGCATAAAGTAAATTTTTTTTCGATGACAATCTCCATCAATGCACCATCAAATAGGCACTTGTTTATATATCTGAAAGATACCTCGAGTAAAGTTTAACATCATAAAGATAACTATTCCAAAACTTATTTTGATAGGAACATCAAATTAAAATCAAAATTTGATTTCACTTCACACTTGTGAAATATGTTATAAAATTTAGATTTCATCTTGCTGTAATCTTGTGTTAACTGTTCTTTGAGAAAAGTTGTTCCGTTTTCATTGTATTGACAGATCATCAAGTGGAATACTTATTTTGTTATCAACTGGAAAAAATGTACTGCAAATTGACTTTTGAATTTGTCCTCACTGATAGCAGAATCAGTTTTAAATTTGATGTCACAGGAATAAATGTTTTTATCTATTTTGATCCTTTAACCGTTAAAACGACCAAAACGACCTCATATTTAATTTTCTATTTGATCTCAGATTATACTCAGGGCATCTCTCACTATTATTGTTTCCAGAAAATATTTGTTGTTTTTAACTGCATATTTTTTTTCCAAATCACTTTGTTTTTTGGCGAGCATTTTAATGGCGATGGCAACGGTTATATATGAACATTCGCGAAATATGACAGGTTTTAGATCCCCACTGTCCAGAAAATTGGTTGGTTGGTCTTCCCAAGATTTGAAAGGAAGAATATTTACTGAAGCAGTGGATGGCAGGTATCGTGGTTCCCATTTACAAAAAAAAGGGGAGTTGCAGGATTGCTGTACATTTTAAGCGCCGCCTTCCAGTTTAACAAAATTGTAAATGTTGTCCTATGTTAATTTATTTTAATTAAGATGCACTGCGGCAGCACGGAACGATACGATACGATACCATACAGAAAAAAATAGATTCTCATATAATGCAAATACTATAATATAATGCAAATACTTATTTATTTATTTCGTCAAGCTAAGAAGACTACATACAATGTTGCAATGTTTTACTTGCATGCTATGCATTATTTTCATTATCTTTTAGACGAGATTTTTTTTGTTCTTTATACATAGTACTTTAGACATTGGGGTACCCCCGAGGTGACTGAGATGGGGTCTGAAAGTTTATTTTGAAGACGAACTATTTATTTGCGATTCGTTAAATATTACTGCAGCCAGCCATGTCCAAGCACTACACTGCACGCCGAGCTACATTTTACCACGCTAGCGCGTGTAATAAATTCACCGCTTTGACTTCGTGCTTCCAGACTAACACCCAACGCGGTGGGCACAATACCAATGTCAGTGCTCGTGTTTTGGCTTCGGACATCGTGTATGATGTTTCGGCTAACACCACAGCCTAGTGTTTCCAGTTGTGTCCGATTGCGGAATACACGCGTGGTTAATTTATTTTATTTCTACCCGTGCCGTGCTTGTTAAGCTCAATCAACTTACACGGTGTTCAATAAGTTCGAATACAAGTTTTCATCATTGCGTAGGTATGCGCCATGTACATATTCTGCATTGGTATTGGTGTCAGCTTTAGCTTCATTCATACGCTACCGAATGTGCGCGGTGTTGACATTCTGTTAGTTGTTGTTTGTTTGTTACGCGCGATGAAAGAGTATCGGGACTTCGTAATTAAGCGTTTTTTGAACGGTGAGCGACCCGGCGATATATTCCGGCTGCTGAAATCGCATGGGGTCAAGCGGAACTTTGTCTACACGACCATCAGGCGATACCGGGAGACGTCCTCGACCAATGACCGTGCGAGATCCGGTCGGCCGCGTTCAGCGAGGACGCCACGGGTCATCAAGATCGTGAGGGAGCGAATTCGGCGCAAAAAGAACCGCTCAATCCGGAAAACGGCTGCAGATCTCAACGTTTCCATTGGAACCGCTCACACCATACTCACCAAGGACCTTGGTTTCAGGCCTTACAAAAAACGTAAGGTCCATGGCGTTTCGGAGGCTACCAGCAAAAAGCGGTTGGATCGAGCTAAGAGGATCCTCTCTCGGCACGCTGGTCAGGAGTTTGTTTTTTCGGACGAGAAACTGTTCGTGCTGCAGCAGCCGTACAATGTGCAAAATGACCGGGTGTGGGCGCCATCGAGGGACAGCATTCCTGAATCCAATATAAACATCCCTTGGTTCCAAAGTGCCGCGTCGGTGATGGTTTGGGGGGCAGTATGCAAACGTGGTAAGCTACCCTTGGTGTTTATTGAAAAAAAAAACGTCAAAATCAACGCGGCGTACTACAAAACTGAGGTTTTGGAAAAGGTTGTTGCCCCCAGTCTCCGAAGCCTCTACGGCGATGAGCACTACGTGTTCCAGCAGGACGGTGCACCAGCCCATACGGCAAATGTGGTTCAAGCCTGGTGTCGGGACAATTTAACCGACTTTCTGGACAAAACTTTGTGGCCTCCCAGCTCCCCGGACTTGAATCCTCTCGACTTTTTTGTTTGGTCCTATATGATGGCGAAGCTGAACGAATACAAGGTCAGCACTTTGGATCATTTCAAGACGGTAATTCTCAAAATCTGGGACGAAATGCCCATGCAGTCCGTGCGTGCCGCCTGCGACGCGTTCGAGAAACGTTTGAAGCTCGTTAAGGAGTACAAAGGGGGGTCATTCCAAGAGAAATGTTGTAAACGTTCCTTGTAAACATAGCTTTCAATAACATAAATCCAAAAAATAAAAAAACATGTTTTCATTTTTTTAACAAATTTTGAAAGTGTATCCGAACTTATTGAACACCGTGTAGGGCACCTCCAATCCTGATGGGAAACTGGTATAGATCGAAATATAAAAATCTGCGGTGATCTAAATTCTTGCACCGCGTCGTTCTATATTGGCTTTTATACCACAATCTGATTTAATTTTTTGCATCTTCCAAGAAAACTGATCCAAATAGTGCATGTTTTGGATCACTTTTTGCATTGATCTATTTTCTGTAGTAGTGCTGGCAACAATAGTATATAGAAAAAAAGAATCGTGTTTCTCTGTCAAAGCCGTCCTGTCCTTTTCATTAGTCCGGGAAAACATTTAAGTTGCTCAAGGATAGTTTTCTGCTTTTCGATTCCTCATCGATGGAATTTAACCTGGTTTTTTTTTTTGTTTTTTTTTCTTTTTTCCGCCCAAACAACCCCCCTTCTTCACCCCCAAACACCCCCCCCCCCCCCCCAAAAACACACCCCCCCCCCACCATTGACAATTCCCAAGAGGTGATTAATTTTCTCACCAGTCATTTATTACTAAAGGGTCAATAATCAGGACAATACAATTCATTCTGTTCGTTGATAATCAGATTTGGCAACACTGTGTGTTTGTTTTGACTCGCCGTTTCTATCGACTGTTTTTATTTATTGTTTAGCTGTGTAATCGTTTGTGATAATTACATTAACGTACCGTTTTGAACGTCTTTCGACCTATTCTTGCAGGCGATAGCAAAAATCCGTACATCGTCGTCGTGTTTTGCTGTGTTGTTCATGTGAGTGCATTGTTGTGGTATTGCAAGTGAAACCGTGGAATCTTTCTCTTCTTCCCTACCACCACGCATTTTTTTTTCAACCGCTGTGCCATCTGAAAGATTTTTCTGGCAGTAATTGCTTGCAAGTTCACGCATTCTTTCACCACGCTACGCTTGTTGATTGCATACGGAAAGGCTACTCGACTTCTCTCATCACGCTAACGCTTTGCGATAATTTCAATCGCTCTACTAGCAGCAATATGAAAAGCACGTGCAAATCCTGTGAAAGCGAAATTTCAGAAATGAAACTCACCTGCCAAGGCTTTTGCAATGCGGAATATCATCCTCGATGCGGTGGCATTTCTACATCTGTTTTGGATGAAATCAGCAAATACCATCAGTTATTTTGGCTTTGCAAATCGTGCTCTATTTTGATGAGAGATATGCGTGTTCGCAGCTCAATTCGGTCCGCCTACGAATCTGGTCAAGAAGTTGTTCTCAGCAAGCATAACGAAATCGTCGAAACCCTTAAGTTTGAAATCATGAACGAGCTGAAAAACGAACTACGGAACAACTTTACTGCGCTTATCAACTCCAACTCATTAACGCCGAGGTCTTCGAAGCGCACCGATAATGCTAATGTTTCCGTTCGTCGTCGACTTTTCGGCAGACCAGAATCGAAAAAGCCTCCACAAGAACCTCTCATGTGTGGCTCAGCCGAGTCAGTATCCCCATCACTCGGCAATTTGGCGGCCGTAAATCAAGCTTCGAGCCGAAAGTTTTGGCTATACCTGTCACGAATTTCCCGCGATGTAACCGTCGAGCAGGTATGAGGTTTAGCAACGAATCGCCTTGGCACCGACGACGTGGAGGTTTTAAGACTAGTAGCCAACGGAAAGGACGTCAGCTCTATGTCTTTCATCTCCTTCAAAATTGGACTGAGTGCAGATCTGAAGGAAAAAGCTCTCTCATCATCAACGTGGCCGAAAGGCATCTATTTCCGGGAATTTAAGGATAGCAGATCAGCCGCAAATTTTTGGAAACCTTCCCAAACTCCGACTCATGCATTATTTGGAAACCGTCCGTCGCGAACTGTTCAGTCGACGTCGGCAGATGGCGCCATGGAGGAGGAATAACTAAACCGCGACGGGCAGTAAACAGTACCATGGAGACCTCTTCTCAGTTCGACACAGTCCCGCCTTTTGCTGTCGTCGTTCATCGTAGTCGTCGCGGTCCTGATGTTGCTTCTGACGAAGAGGTTCTCCAAACTGCGAATTCAGGCAAGTACCCACAATTTGTAGAACGTACTCTTCCTGATGAATCTTCCGATTCCAGCCTTCTTTCTCCTGCTGATGCTTCCACTAGACCGCCGTTATCAACGCCTGCCAGTCCGCTACACACCTGTCATCTCACCCATGCTCGTCATCAACATACATCGATCGTAACTTCAACCGGTTTGGGACGCTCGTCACAAAGCAGTATGGAAGCCCTGGACCCTCCTAGCTCAGCTGTGCCCACTGCCGGTCTCAACGATGTTCTAATTGCTAGTTCCAGCCGTCAAAGTCGTCCCGGCCCTGGGTCTAGTGATGGGGACAGGGCTCTCCAAGCTGCCATCTATGGCAAGTATCCTTCATCTAATGACGTTGCTCGGGCTGATGCTGCCTCATCTTTCAGATCGCTGCCTGCCGAATCCTCCGCCCCCTCATTGACAGCCCTTCTGTACTACCAGAACGTAGGTGGTATCAACAGTTCGCTCGCCGAGTACCAGTTGGCATGCAGTGACGCATGCTACGATGTCTACGCCTTCACGGAAACCTGGCTTAATATAAACACATTATCGAAGCAACTGTTCGACGACACGTATAATGTCTACCGGCTAGACCGATCGTCGCTCAATAGCAACAAGAAATCTGGTGGTGGAGTTCTTCTTGCCGTGCGCTCAAAATTCAAATCTCGACTTCTGAAGCCTCCAGAAGACTCAACGGTTGAACATCTTTGGGTGGCGATATCCACTAAAACCGGGAGTCTGTTTATCTGTGTGGTCTATATTCCCCCCGATCGTGTTGGCGACAGGAGCCTTATCGAAAAGCACGCTCTTTCTTTGGATTGGATCGTGTCACAAATGGGACCCAGCGACAACATCGTCATCGTGGGAGATTTTAACCTCAGCACGATTTCATGGATCATCGATACTAACGGCTTCCGCTATCCAGACAATTCCTGTTCGTCATTCAGACCGGCTTCTCTCTCCTTGCTTGACGCTTATTCTACCGCCAGACTTCGGCAAGTTAATGGCATTCCGAACGCGAATAACCGTTTGCTGGATCTATGTTTCATTAGCGAAGAATTGGGTCAAAGATGTTCCGTTCTTCAAGCTCCGACACCGCTTGTCAAAAGCTGCAGAAATCATTCCCCTCTGCTACTGACACTGGAGTTTAATCCTAAGTACAGCTTCCATGACAACATCGAAAACGTTTATTATGACTTCACCAATGCTGATTTCGTGGAAATGAATAACTTTCTCGCCAGCGTGAATTGGAACACGACCCTTGCAAACGGGGATGTGAATTCTGCTGTGTCGACTTTGTGTAACATTTTGCTGTACGCCGTTGATCAATTCGTGCCTAAGAAACTCAACCGTAAGCCTCCCAAACCTGCTTGGTCTAATTCCGACCTCAAACATTTGAAACGAGTTAAAAGGGCTGCTCTTAGGAAACACAGCAAATATCGCACCGATTCTACGAGGACAATTTACGCACGCGCCAACGACGACTACAAACACCTCAATAACAGCTTATACAACTCTCATCAGTCTCAATTGCAGAGCCGTCTCAAAACGAAACCGAAAAGCTTTTGGCGGTTCGTGAATGAACAACGGAAGGAAACCGGTTTACCCTCCACTATGACTGACGGCACTCATGAAGCCGACTCTGTCGCGGATATCGCCAACTTGTTCCGTAATCAGTTCAGTAGTGTCTTTTGTGACGAAATTCTGGATGCCGAGGTCCTCGAAGCTGCTACTAACAATGTTCCCCGCATGTCTGTATTTGGCCCTGCACTCACTATCTGTAGTGATATGGTGATTTCAACCGGGAAGCAGATAAAAAACTCAACTGGATGCGGTCCTGATGGTATTTTTTCAATTGTCCTGAAGCGTTGCCTTAACACACTCGCTGAGCCCCTGGCTGCGGTCTTCAATTTGTCATTAGCTACCGGTGTGTTTCCAAAATGCTGGAAAGAGTCGTTTGTTTTCCCAATACACAAAAAGGGATGCAAAAGATCCGTCGCCAACTATCGTGGGATTGCTGCACTAAGTGCGGTATCCAAGCTATTCGAACTAATTGTTCTCCAAAGGCTGATCCATGACTATTCACAGACTATTTCTCCTGACCAACACGGTTTTATGCCCAAGCGTTCGACGGCGACCAACCTTTCCGTATTTACATCGTTCGGCTATATCCTTTGGCCGAAAACGTGCGATGTATCTCCACGACTACATCCTTCGAGGAACACGCTTGAAACGTGAAACATCAGTCAAGGATCTGGGAGTAAGGCTCGACTCCAAACTGTCATTCGAGAACCACATTGCCTACATTGTTTCTAAAGCCTCATCGCAGTTAGGATTCATGTTCCGCTACGCAAAAAACTTCAAAGACGTTCATTGTCTGAAAGCACTATACTGCTCTTTGGTTCGTCCTTTTTTGGAGTACTGTGCTGTCGTCTGGTCCCTGTTCTACCAAAATGCAGTCCAGAGGATCGAAGCCATTCAGCGAAGGTTTATACGCTTTGCTCTGCGACATCTTCGTTGGCAAGACCCTCGCAGTTTGCCAAGTTATGAAAGTCGGTGCAAGCTCATCAATCTCGAATTGTTGGAAGGGAGGCGTATGCTGGCCAAAGCGTGTTTCGTTGGTGACCTCCTTCAGGAAAACATCGACTGTTCCACTTTACTTGGTCTCTTGAACATCAACACTCGACGACGAAACCTACGTTTACAATCTTTCTTTATAAACCGGCACTCAAGGATCAACTACGGCAAACACGAACCTATCCTTAGCATGTGTCGCATTTTCAAAAGCTATTATAACGTGTTTAATTTTAATGTATCCCGTGATGTAAATAACCGTTGTTTCCGAAGATGTATGTGTTAGTTATTGTATGTAATTCAGTTTTATCTAATTGTCATTGGGATAAACATTTTTATCTGTTGACGAATTAATAAATAAATAAATAAATAAATAAATAAATAAATAGTAGTTTTCCAAATTTTGTTACATTCCTTCGAAGAACTGTCCTGCGGTTCCTGCGTATTGCTCACTGTAATTCAACCCAAATGAACGACTAGTACTTGTGGACTGCTACTGTTCCTTGGAAGTTTCAGTACCGTAGTTCCAAATTATGGGAGTCCAAAGTAATGTTCACTTTTACTGCTTCCTGGCCCGTCTGGGTGAGATTTCAATACTCGATAGTCGAATACTTGTGAAATCACTTTCCTAATTTTTGAACCTAGGTTCATACCCGTTGCCTAATTTTCAAATCTATCTCGTTAGGGTTTTCAGGTAGTGTTTGAATTCCTTGCTTAGTTTCTGTACAATCCTAGTTTTGTTTATGAACCAAGCTGAAACTATCTCAACCCGAACACCCATCACTACGTTAATATCTTTGGACGCAAAAAGCCAGTGTCTGCCTGTCATCATGAAGTCCATCTACAGTTGATTTCCGCGTAACCGTTGTCTTTTGTGCAAGAGACATCATTGATGACGATTATTGGTGAAGTTGATGATTGTTACTCTCGAATCAATCTACACAAGTAATATCCAGAAACAGGAGTCATCCTAGCATCTCTTCGTCCGTAACGTTAAAACAATATGCAGGAATCTTTGTCTTGGTCAATATACATGTGCCTATTTTGTGTCCAATTATCTAATTGTCCTTTATAATTGCCCAAATAACGAACACATTCCATCGATGGGAGTCGAATGAGATTTCCGTTTAAATATCCGCCGCCGGGGAGTTGATGGCAATATTGGTTACGCCTACGGCAGCAACAATCGTCCGGTGGAATCGTTGATGTCCTCTAGTTTCTGTATTGGTTGGATTCTGGTGGAGCTTAGATAAAACACGCTTGACAAATCCGATCAGTTCGGAGATTTTTTCTTGGTTGGCTGTAAAAAAGGGGGGAATCATTTTCGTAGAAATACGACTCAAAAGCATGGTTATCGATGTAGATTTTCATCAATCTTATCGCTGTTGAAGAAGACGATCTTCACCGTGATCAACTCACCAAGTTGAGGCTGATGTTTCTGTTTGAGGTGCACAGGCTCAAAACATTGCCTGCAAACTGAACTTAAAAAACGGGTAGAACAAAAGAGATGAAATTAAAAAGAGATTTACTTTGCTCAACATTTAATGGAACATTGAAAATAAATGAAACCGTTTAAACCTGCAAAACATTCCTAGCAATAAATGGCCTACCGAACCGGATCCGCTATGTGCACATTGTAAACTTTGAACATATTGAAGAACTTAAGAACATATTCTGCAAAATATTCGCAAATGTTAAGGGTAAGCAAACTTAATGGTTGGTGAAACAAAAGCATCCCATTTTCACTTATAATACCTAGGTATTCCACTGCAAACGCTCACAACGCTCACGCTAATACCTATTCCACTGCAAACGCTCACAACTAGTGAAGTTCATTAGGGCTTCCTTGTGTAATATAAAATCACGGATTATAATATTTCATACAGTGAGACTTACCTGTTAACAAGATGCCTGTCTGCAACGATCCAATAGTTCTTGCTTAAAAATATGGGGCATATGATTTTGTTCATTTGTTTTCGTTGCACGACTCAATCCCTTGCGCTGAACTGGCCGGCTTGACGTGCCGCAAGGGCTCAGTAGGGATCATGACTCGAAGCTAAGAGTCAGTTCCATTGTGGTTATATCACCGTTATTAGCAGAGCAGCACATCGAAATTTTAAGTTCATTATTCTTTATATGCTAACAATTTCAGACCATCCATGGATATCCCAAGTTTTATAAAATAATTTTAAATCAATTTTTTTCTCGTGGCTATGGTACATTATCTAAGCTTTCAGGTTTATGGTGGATGCGCGGTTCCGTATACAATTGCAGCCTTCTTCATCAAAAATATATATTAATATAAAACCTAACTGTTTACAATCATTTATTTCCTATTTCACAGACATAAAGAATCATTTATGGGTCCAAATAAACAAGAGCTATCGAAAAATTCAATTTTTTATTTTTTTACTTTTAGTTTTATTAAGATTCGGTTTTTGGATTCATGCTCATATGAAATTTATTTTGCCTTATTATTAGCTGTTTTCAGTTTTTCCAATATTATTATGATATTAATACGCATCAAATTTTTATTTTCAGTAACATACCAGTAGATGTCAGATATATCTTGTACCTACGTTTATTATGTTCTCTGACTATTATTGTGAAAACAAATTCTAATCTTTGTAGATCTTAATCCAATAGAAACTGCAACAGTGGAAGTCTTTCGATGAGTGGATGGTCAGCTTAGTTACGGATATATGTATTCTACTATAGTTTACTGGCCTGCTGGTATTATTATTTTATATTATAACGTCGGGTTTATCTCACTTCGTTCAGCGAAAGAAGAAAGTCCGTTCGATCCAGCGCTCCGTTATTTTGGAAGATTTTTCGAGTGCGATCCTTGGAAATAATTAGTTTTTTTTTCTCAAAATCTATTCACTTCAGTGAAAGGAGTGAATGTGAGTTTTTTTTTCTAAGAAGGCAGTGTGGTTTTCCAGTGAAATAAGAAAATCAAGCAGTGCTTGCTGGCGAATTATCATCCCGCTCATTTTCGCTTCATCCCCGCGTGGTGACGCTAACCAGCGATACACCACTACATCGCCAACGGTCATCCGACATCGGCGAGCGAGTGCACCAGAAGGCGATCGGATTCACCCGTACACCTACGCAGCGCACCGCTCCCTGCTGCCCGCATAGAAGTGCGACGTTCAGGCATACGGTGCGTCAGCAGCAGCAGCAGCAGCAACAGATCAGTAATATTAGTTAAGTTTTTTTCCTCTGTCTCTCATCCCACTAGAGTTTAGCGTTAATTTGTGTGTGTTCCTGTTTTGTGTTTGTGTGTGATTTAAATTTTTGGGGGCGTTCAACGCTCCCACAAGTAAGGCAAATCGTGCATGTTGAAGAGGTTTCTTCTACATGGACGGTTTAGCTGAAAAAGTGCCTTTGCCACCTGATGATGGGGAGGCACAAATAAATTTCCGGCCGCGATCTTATCCAATGGACTCGGTCGGTCCATGGGTTGTCTACTTTCAGCCCAAAATTAAACCTCTGAACGTGTACCAAATAACTACTGATTTGACGAAGCGATTCTCAGCCGTGACAGAGATCACGAAAGTTAAATTTAATAAACTCCGTGTTGTCGTCTCTAACATGAAGCAGGCTAATGAGATTGCTTCCTCCCAGCATTTTACACTGGAATATAGAGTTTATATTCCAGCTCGTGATGTGGAGATTGTAGGAGTGGTCACAGAGGCGAGTCTGTGCACTGAAATTTTGGAGAAGCGGGCGGTTGGCCGATTCAATAACCCTCTGCTCCCCCCAGTACAGATACTGGAAGTAACAAAATTAGTGAAAATATCGCACAGCGAGGGTAAGAAAAAAGTTACCCCCACAGACTCGTTTCGGGTGACCTTTTCTGGCTCTGCCCTTCCTCACTACTTAGAACTGGACAAACTTCGGCTACCTGTGCGGTTATTTGTACCCCGGGTAATGATCTGCCAAAACTGCCAGCAGATGGGGCATACGGCCTCTCATTGCGGCAATAAGGCACGCTGCTCAACTTGCGGGGAGAAACATGAGGCTGGTCCCTGTGCAGATAACACACTAAAATGCGTTTTCTGCAAGGGAACTCCTCCCCATGCTCTTTCGTCATGCCCGGCGTACAAACAACGCGGGGAAAAATTGGAACGTTCTCTGAAACAACGTTCAAGGCAATCTTTTGCAGAAATGCTTAAGAAAGCCTCGCCACCCGATATCAATACAAATCCTTTTGCTGCTCTGTCAGATGACGAGTCTGATTCGGACTTGGTTGAGGAGGGGACCTCTTTCAGTTTTCCGGAAGGTGCTTCACGGAAGCGAAGACGCATCCGAGCAGGGAAAGTAGCTGAAAAGAAGCCCCAAATCAACATGCCCAATTCAAAGAGCAGTGGAAATAAGGATAATCCAAATCCTCCTGGTTTTCGAAGTGCCAACTACACACAGGATTTCCCATCTCTCCCGGGGACATCCAGAACCCCCGATGCCCCGATTTTTAGAACAGAAGCCCCCTCTTCATCTGGGCTGTTCTCATTTGACGATATTGTGGAAGGTATTTTCAAGTACCTCGAAATGTCTGACCCTCTTAAAAGCATTGTTATGGCAATGCTTCCCACTGTGAAAACTTTTTTAAAGAAATTAACATTAAAGTGGCCCCTCCTTGCAGCTATCATTTCCTTCGATGGATAATTTGCCAAAAGAGGTCGGGGATTTGATCACTGTTCTGCAGTGGAATTGTCGAAGTCTTATTCCTAAACTGGAATCATTTAAATTTTTAGCTCACAATATCAGTTGTGATGCATTTGCTCTTTGTGAAACATGGCTTTCACCCGAAATCGATCTTCCGATTCACGATTTCAACATTATTCGGCTTGATCGTGAGGATTCACGTGGAGGAGGAGTACTTTTGGGGATCAAAAAGTGCTACTCCTTCTATAGAGTGAATTTTCCTCCAATTCCAGGTATTGAAGTTGTCGCATGTCAGGCTGTTATTAAAAATAAAAGCCTTTGCATTGCTTCCGTTTATATTCCTCCTAGAGCCTCAATAAACCAGAAACAACTTTCAGATATTTGTTCGGTTCTTCCTGCTCCGCGGTTGGTCATGGGAGATTTTAACTCTCACGGTACCGGCTGGGGAGAACTGTACGATGACAACCGGTCTTCTTTGATATATGACCTCTGTGACAACTTCAATATGACCGTTCTCAACAATGGAGAAATTACACGCTTGGCTGGTCCATCCTCACTTGGCAGTAGGTTAGACCTCACACTTTGCTCGAATTCATTATCGTTGGATTGCACGTGGAATGTGATCCAGGATCCCCACGGTAGTGATCATTTGCCTATTAAAATTTCGGTTGCCACCGGGCTCACTCCGCCGGAATCGATCAACGTCACGTATGATCTAACTCGTAATATCGATTGGACAAGGTTCAGGACAGCAATAGATGAAGCCGTTACAACGGTAGAAGGGCTTCCACCGCTGGAGGAATATAACTTCCTCTCCAACCTGATTTTGGAAAGCGCGCTTCAAGCTCAAACTCGACCAGTTCCAGCAACGTCATTTCACAGGAAACCTCCTTCTCCATGGTGGGATCAGCAATGCACCGAGGTTTACCGCAAAAAGTCCGACGCGTTCAAAGTTTTTCGTAGACGTGGAACACCTGAGCACTTCGAAAGGTACACGGCTCTCGAACGAGAATTTAAGAGCCTCATCAAGGCCAAGAAACGTGGTTACTGGCGACAATTCGTGGACGGGCTATCGCGTGAAACGTCGATGAATACCCTTTGGAACACGGCGCGAAGATTGCGTAACAGAATTACGAACAACGAGAACGAGGAGTATTCGGACCAATGGATCCTCAAGTTCGCGCGAAAAGTTTGTCCAGATTCTGTTCCAGCACAAATGTTTCCTCGCGAAACCACGAATTCGATAGATGAGATCAGCCAACCTTTTTCAATGGTAGAACTCTCTCTCGCACTCCTTTCGTGTGGCAATACGGCTCCAGGGGCTGATAGAATCAAGTTCAACTTGCTTAAGAACCTTCCAGACGTCGCTAAGAGGCGCATGTTGAACTTGTTTAATCAGTTTCTGGCTCTCAACATTGTACCGGATGATTGGAGACGAGTGAGAGTTATTGCCATTCGAAAACCTGGTAAGCCCGCGTCCGACCACAACTCCTATCGACCCATCGCGATGTTATCTTGTATTCGAAAGTTGTTGGAGAAAATGATCCTCTTCCGCCTGGACAAATGGGTTGAGACGAACAACCTGCTTTCAGATACTCAATATGGTTTCCGTAGGGGTAAAGGAACGAACGACTGCCTCGCGTTGCTTTCCACAGAGATTCAGTTAGCTTTTGCTAAAAAAGAGCAAATGGCTTCTGTTTTCTTGGATATCAAGGGGGCTTTTGATTCAGTATCTGTTGAAGTTCTCTCAGATAAACTCCACGCTTGTGGTTTTTCACCATTAATGAACAATTTGTTGTACAATTTGCTGTCAGAGAAACATATGAGCTTTTCTCATGGAACCTCTACAGCTTCTCGATTTAGCTACATGGGTCTCCCCCAGGGATCATGTTTAAGCCCCCTTTTGTATAATTTTTATGTCAAAGACATTGACGGTTGTCTGAGTGAGAATTGTACGTTAAGACAACTTGCAGATGACGGTGTAGTGTCTGTCACGGGACCCAATGGGGTCGATCTGCAAGGACCCTTACAGGATACCTTGGACAATTTGTCTACTTGGGCTCTCGAGCTAGGTATCGAATTCTCTACGGAGAAAACTGAGTTGGTAGTTTTTTCTAAGAAGCATAACCCTGCACAACCGAAGCTTCAAATTTTGGGTACACCGATAACTCATTCTATGTCATTTAAATATCTTGGGGTCTGGTTCGATTCAAAGTGCACCTGGAGATCCCACATTGAGTACCTGAAGCGAAAGTGCCAACAAAGGATCAACTTTCTCTGCACAATTACCGGGACCTGGTGGGGAGCGCATCCGCAAGATCTTCTAACGTTGTACCGGACAACGATTTTGTCGGTTATAGAATACGGTAGTTTTTGTTTTCAGTCAGCGGCTCGGTCGCACATCATCAAACTGGAACGTATTCAGTATCGGTGTCTTCGTATCGCGTTAGGTTGTATGCACTCGACTCATACCATGAGTCTGGAAGTGCTGGCTGGCATGTTGCCACTCTCGGATCGGTTTTCAGAATTATCTCTCCGGCTCCTTACCAGGTGTGAAGTTATGAACCCCCAGGTGATCGAAAATTTTGAGAAGCTCCTTGAGTTGAATCCTCAAACCCGCTTCATGACTTTGTACCATTTATACATAACACAGGATGTCAGCCCTTCGCTGAATATTCCCAATCGTGTTTACTTCTCCAACTTCGGAAATTCGGTTCATTTTGATTTATCCATGAAACAGGAGCTTCGTGGAATCCCAGAGCATCATCGTCCTATGATTGCTCCGGTGATATTTGCTGCAAAGTTTGGCCTAGTTGATTCCACCAAAACGTTTTTCACTGACGGGTCTTTGATAGTGGACTCCGCTGGCTTTGGTGTATACAATGAAAATTATAGCGTCGCTCGTAAACTTCAAGCACCTTGTTCTGTTTTTGTCGCGGAATTGGCAGCAATTCATTTTTCTTTAGAAATTGTTGCCTCACTAACACCGGATGAATACTTCATTTTCACGGATAGTCTCAGTTCTATAGAGGCTATTCGCTCCTTGAGGCCGGTAAAGCACACCTCTTATTTTCTTATGAAAATACGAGGTCTTCTAAGTGCTTTATCTTCACGTTCTTTTATTATCACCTTTGTATGGGTCCCTTCTCATTGTTCGATTCCTGACAATGAAAAAGCGGACTCGCTTGCAAGGGTGGGCGCTATGGAAGGCGATATTTATGACCGACAAATCGCCTTCAACGAATTTTTCTATATTTATCGTCAGTTATCACTCGATAGCTGGCAGTATAAATGGAGTAAAGGAGATCTGGGGCGATGGCTACATTCTATCACTCCTAAGGTGTCTAAGAAATGTTGGTTCAGGGGATTGGATGTGGGTCGAGACTTCATTCGTGTGATGTCTCGCCTCATGTCCAATCATTATTCTTTAAACGCTCATTTGTTCCGTGTTGGGCTGGGAGACAGCAATCTCTGTGAATGCGGACAAGGTTACCAGGACGCAGATCACGTTATTTGGTTTTGTGCTGAGCACCGTGGAGTCAGATCTGAGCTTTATGATTCCCTTCGGGCTCGAGGTAGACAACCCAATGTACCGATTCGAGACATTTTGGCTGCACGCGATCTGGAGTTTATGAAACTCATTTATGTGTTTTTGACTAACATTAGCCTTAGATTGTAGTTTGATTAACTTACTTGTTTAGGTTAAATTTTTGAGGATTGTGTGCATCGGTGTGTGATTGTGGTTGTGTGTGTGAGTGTTGTGTGTGTGTGTGTGTGTGTGTGTGTGTGTGTGTGTGTGTGTGTGTGTGTGTGTGTGTGGAGTTCGGGATTTTTTTTTTAAATTGAAAACGTTCAATTATAAAATTGTAATTTGAAATTCTAGATATAAGAAAACCATTGTTCCTTATGCTTTGTTTAAAATTTCCACCGCAATTTTCCCATCCATAAAATTGTAATTCCTATTAACCTCGAGACGGCCGCGAGTAATCGGTTCCACCCCCTTAACCTTAGTTCTAAGATAACTGATGTATATAAACATGAAAACTTGGCTCTGTAAAGTTGATTCGATTGAGCCTGTACAAATAAATGAATATTTAAAAAACTTCCCCACCCCAACAATCAAAAACACAAAAACACCACCAATTAAAGTTTATTTTCTTCTAATAATTCTCCCCCGATTCCAATTTAAAAAATTTATAATTTTTTTTTTTCTCGCATTACATTGTCAAACCTTCCAGGCCCACAAAGGAATTGTTATTATCATTCTTATATTCATTCACTATATTATTTGTCATTATTATATTCATTCACTATATTTTTTAAAATTATAATATTAAATCACTATATTAAAATTATTATAATAAAATATAAAAAATATATGGGGAGGGGGGGGGAGCACAGGCCACCCCCCAGGCAAGAAACAAACAATGGAGTGGCAAACCCACCGCCATCAAGGAGAAAAAACAATAATATTCTTTATCCTACCGATTCGATTGTGATGCTGTGAATTCTACTCCAACAGTCTCAGTGAGAGTGACGCGCCCTTCTTAATAAGCCATCCCGTAGAAAGCTTAATAAGTATTGCGAATTGGGTTATTCGATTTGTTGGATCGTATCGTTGGAAGGAGAATCTTAAGTTCCCGCGGGTTTCGCGTAAGTGTCTCTGCTTACGGGTCCGCCCCACCGTTTTTGGCCCTTCATACAGCGTTAATGTGAATGCAACCCGGTAACTCAATTCGATCTTGCTATTAAGTGGAGCTGCATACATGACAAGGTCTTAGAAGGGATGGTGGCTACCTTACATACATATGTAACAACTCGCTTCCTGGTACCACACTAACCCGCACTCGTACCCACGTCTACTTCCTGGCACTGTCGAACGCTGACTGACTCTCGGGCTATCATCGACCATACACCACTTGTTCCGCTACTTCGCTATGTCTCTCACTCATAGGTTCACTCTTTCTTTGTGCTATCGCGTTCGCTTTAAAGGGTGATACGGTCAAAATTTGGTCAAGGGAAAACGCGTGTAAATCGGTGAAATCGTTTATTTTAAAAATCAAATTAAATTTCTTTTTCAAGTTCAATTAGTATAAAATTCAGGAAAAATATTCAGTTAGGCTTCCGCTTTTCCAAATCCGAATTGCCGGGCCTTACGCTTGACCCCTGCCATCACATTTTGTACAGCCACCTTGTCCACCTTCTTCGCCGCAGAAAGCCAGTTTGCCTTGAACTGCTGCTCGTCCTTAGCAGTTTTTTTGGTCTTCTTTAGGTTCCGCTTGACAATAGCCCAGTATTTCTCAATTGGGCGGAGCTCTGGCGTGTTGGGAGGGTTTTTGTCCTTGGGAACCACCTGCACGTTGTTGGCGGCGTACCACTCCATGGCCTTTTTACCGTAATGGCAAGATGCCAAATCCGGCCAAAACAGTACGGAACAACCGTGTTTCTTCAGGAAAGGCAGCAGACGTTTATTCAAACACTCTTTCACGTAAATTTCTTGGTTGACAGTCCCGGAAGCTATGAAAATGCTGCTTTTCAAGCCACAGGTACAGATGGCTTGCCAAACCAGATATTTCTTTGCGAACTTTGACAGTTTCGTGTGCTTGAAAATATCTGCTACCTTTCCCCTTCCTTTTGCCGTATAAAACTCCTGTCCCGGAAGCTGCTTGTAGTCGGCTTTGACGTAGGTTTCGTCGTCCATTACCACGCAGTCAAACTTCGTCAGCATCGTCGTGTACAGCCTCCGGGATCGCGCTTTGGCCGTCGTATTTTGTTTATCATCGCGATTTGGAGTCACTACCTTCTTGTAAGTCGATAGTCCGGCTCGTTTTTTGGCTCGATGCACGGTTGTAGACGATACACCCAGCTTATTTGCGGCATCTCGGAGAGATAGGTTAGGGTTTCGCTTGAAACTACCGGCAACTCTCTTTGTCGTCTCAGCGGCTTCCGGTTTTCGATTTCCCCCCGATCCAGACTTCCTGGCTGTCGACAAACGTTCCCCAAACACTTTAATTACATTTGTAACGGTTGATTTGGCAACTTTTAGCGATTTTGCCAACTTTGCGTGCGAGTAGCTCGGATTTTCGCGATGCGCGAGCAAAATTGTTATACGCTGCTCTTCTTGCTTGGACGGCATTTTGACAACTGAAGAGTGAATTCCAAAATCAAAATAGGAGCAACATTCTACACACACACACCTTCAAAATGAGGGGTGTTCAGGTTTTTTAAATGCAAAATTGAAAGAAATACGTCAAGTTGATATTGACCAAATTTTGACCGTATCGCCCTTTATACACGGTACTGCAAGACTACTCACATTCTACTGCATGCTTACCCGGCCATGAAGTAATACCTATCAATCCGTTACAACATACATACATGTTTTCGTTGCACGACTCAATCGTCCTTTATCGAACTGTATCGAAAAATATCGTAATCTGAATACATCAGCCGTAATTATGCAGAGAAAAAAATTGTTGCAGTTAGCGCGAGAAACAGTTCAAACATGTAAAATAATTTGCAGTTGCTTTTAAAACACAATTCGATTAAAGATGCTATTATTAAGGATCTTGCATAATAAACTTGTTTTTGAGCAAAGTTCTTGACAAAAATGGAAACCACTGAATAGAAATCATTAAAAATCGTCCAGCTCGTCATGAGGCTGGTCCCTGTGCAGATAACACACTAAAATGCGTTTTCTGCAAGGGAACTCCTCCCCATGCTCTTTCGTCATGCCCGGCGTACAAACAACGCGGGGAAAAATTGGAACGTTCTCTGAAACAACGTTCAAGGCAATCTTTTGCAGAAATGCTTAAGAAAGCCTCGCCACCCGATATCAATACAAATCCTTTTGCTGCTCTGTCAGATGACGAGTCTGATTCGGACTTGGTTGAGGAGGGGACCTCTTTCAGTTTTCCGGAAGGTGCTTCACGGAAGCGAAGACGCATCCGAGCAGGGAAAGTAGCTGAAAAGAAGCCCCAAATCAACATGCCCAATTCAAAGAGCAGTGGAAATAAGGATAATCCAAATCCTCCTGGTTTTCGAAGTGCCAACTACACACAGGATTTCCCATCTCTCCCGGGGACATCCAGAACCCCCGATGCCCCGATTTTTAGAACAGAAGCCCCCTCTTCATCTGGGCTGTTCTCATTTGACGATATTGTGGAAGGTATTTTCAAGTACCTCGAAATGTCTGACCCTCTTAAAAGCATTGTTATGGCAATGCTTCCCACTGTGAAAACTTTTTTAAAGAAATTAACATTAAAGTGGCCCCTCCTTGCAGCTATCATTTCCTTCGATGGATAATTTGCCAAAAGAGGTCGGGGATTTGATCACTGTTCTGCAGTGGAATTGTCGAAGTCTTATTCCTAAACTGGAATCATTTAAATTTTTAGCTCACAATATCAGTTGTGATGCATTTGCTCTTTGTGAAACATGGCTTTCACCCGAAATCGATCTTCCGATTCACGATTTCAACATTATTCGGCTTGATCGTGAGGATTCACGTGGAGGAGGAGTACTTTTGGGGATCAAAAAGTGCTACTCCTTCTATAGAGTGAATTTTCCTCCAATTCCAGGTATTGAAGTTGTCGCATGTCAGGCTGTTATTAAAAATAAAAGCCTTTGCATTGCTTCCGTTTATATTCCTCCTAGAGCCTCAATAAACCAGAAACAACTTTCAGATATTTGTTCGGTTCTTCCTGCTCCGCGGTTGGTCATGGGAGATTTTAACTCTCACGGTACCGGCTGGGGAGAACTGTACGATGACAACCGGTCTTCTTTGATATATGACCTCTGTGACAACTTCAATATGACCGTTCTCAACAATGGAGAAATTACACGCTTGGCTGGTCCATCCTCACTTGGCAGTAGGTTAGACCTCACACTTTGCTCGAATTCATTATCGTTGGATTGCACGTGGAATGTGATCCAGGATCCCCACGGTAGTGATCATTTGCCTATTAAAATTTCGGTTGCCACCGGGCTCACTCCGCCGGAATCGATCAATGTCACGTATGATCTAACTCGTAATATCGATTGGACAAGGTTCAGGACAGCAATAGATGAAGCCGTTACAACGGTAGAAGGGCTTCCACCGCTGGAGGAATATAACTTCCTCTCCAACCTGATTTTGGAAAGCGCGCTTCAAGCTCAAACTCGACCAGTTCCAGCAACGTCATTTCACAGGAAACCTCCTTCTCCATGGTGGGATCAGCAATGCACCGAGGTTTACCGCAAAAAGTCCGACGCGTTCAAAGTTTTTCGTAGACGTGGAACACCTGAGCACTTCGAAAGGTACACGGCTCTCGAACGAGAATTTAAGAGCCTCATCAAGGCCAAGAAACGTGGTTACTGGCGACAATTCGTGGACGGGCTATCGCGTGAAACGTCGATGAATACCCTTTGGAACACGGCGCGAAGATTGCGTAACAGAATTACGAACAACGAGAACGAGGAGTATTCGGACCAATGGATCCTCAAGTTCGCGCGAAAAGTTTGTCCAGATTCTGTTCCAGCACAAATGTTTCCTCGCGAAACTACGAATTCGATAGATGAGATCAGCCAACCTTTTTCAATGGTAGAACTCTCTCTCGCACTCCTTTCGTGTGGCAATACGGCTCCAGGGGCTGATAGAATCAAGTTCAACTTGCTTAAGAACCTTCCAGACGTCGCTAAGAGGCGCATGTTGAACTTGTTTAATCAGTTTCTGGCTCTCAACATTGTACCGGATGATTGGAGACGAGTGAGAGTTATTGCCATTCGAAAACCTGGTAAGCCCGCGTCCGACCACAACTCCTATCGACCCATCGCGATGTTATCTTGTATTCGAAAGTTGTTGGAGAAAATGATCCTCTTCCGCCTGGACAAATGGGTTGAGACGAACAACCTGCTTTCAGATACTCAATATGGTTTCCGTAGGGGTAAAGGAACGAACGACTGCCTCGCGTTGCTTTCCACAGAGATTCAGTTAGCTTTTGCTAAAAAAGAGCAAATGGCTTCTGTTTTCTTGGATATCAAGGGGGCTTTTGATTCAGTATCTGTTGAAGTTCCCTCAGATAAACTCCACGCTTGTGGTTTTTCACCATTAATGAACAATTTGTTGTACAATTTGCTGTCAGAGAAACATATGAGCTTTTCTCATGGAACCTCTACAGCTTCTCGATTTAGCTACATGGGTCTCCCCCAGGGATCATGTTTAAGCCCCCTTTTGTATAATTTTTATGTCAAAGACATTGACGGTTGTCTGAGTGAGAATTGTACGTTAAGACAACTTGCAGATGACGGTGTAGTGTCTGTCACGGGACCCAATGGGGTCGATCTGCAAGGACCCTTACAGGATACCTTGGACAATTTGTCTACTTGGGCTCTCGAGCTAGGTATCGAATTCTCTACGGAGAAAACTGAGTTGGTAGTTTTTTCTAAGAAGCATAACCCTGCACAACCGAAGCTTCAAATTTTGGGTACACCGATAACTCATTCTATGTCATTTAAATATCTTGGGGTCTGGTTCGATTCAAAGTGCACCTGGAGATTCCACATTGAGTACCTGAAGCGAAAGTGCCAACAAAGGATCAACTTTCTCTGCACAATTACCGGGACCTGGTGGGGAGCGCATCCGCAAGATCTTCTAACGTTGTACCGGACAACGATTTTGTCGGTTATAGAATACGGTAGTTTTTGTTTTCAGTCAGCGGCTCGGTCGCACATCATCAAACTGGAACGTATTCAGTATCGGTGTCTTCGTATCGCGTTAGGTTGTATGCACTCGACTCATACCATGAGTCTGGAAGTGCTGGCTGGCATGTTGCCACTCTCGGATCGGTTTTCAGAATTATCTCTCCGGCTCCTTACCAGGTGTGAAGTTATGAACCCCCAGGTGATCGAAAATTTTGAGAAGCTCCTTGAGTTGAATCCTCAAACCCGCTTCATAACTTTGTACCATTTATACATAACACAGGATGTCAGCCCTTCGCTGAATATTCCCAATCGTGTTTACTTCTCCAACTTCGGAAATTCGGCTCATTTTGATTTATCCATGAACCAGGAGCTTCTTGGAATCCCAGAGCATCATCGTCCTATGATTGCTCCGGTGATATTTGCTGCAAAGTTTGGCCTAGTTGATTCCACCAAAACGTTTTTCACTGACGGGTCTTTGATAGTGGACTCCGCTGGCTTTGGTGTATACAATGAAAATTATAGCGTCGCTCGTAAACTTCAAGCACCTTGTTCTGTTTTTGTCGCGGAATTGGCAGCAATTCATTTTTCTTTAGAAATTGTTGCCTCACTAACACCGGATGAATACTTCATTTTCACGGATAGTCTCAGTTCTATAGAGGCTATTCGCTCCTTGAGGCCGGTAAAGCACACCTCTTATTTTCTTATGAAAATACGAGGTCTTCTAAGTGCTTTATCTTCACGTTCTTTTATTATCACCTTTGTATGGGTCCCTTCTCATTGTTCGATTCCTGACAATGAAAAAGCGGACTCGCTTGCAAGGGTGGGCGCTATGGAAGGCGATATTTATGACCGACAAATCGCCTTCAACGAATTTTTCTATATTTATCGTCAGTTATCACTCGATAGCTGGCAGTATAAATGGAGTAAAGGAGATCTGGGGCGATGGCTACATTCTATCACTCCTAAGGTGTCTAAGAAATGTTGGTTCAGGGGATTGGATGTGGGTCGAGACTTCATTCGTGTGATGTCTCGCCTCATGTCCAATCATTATTCTTTAAACGCTCATTTGTTCCGTGTTGGGCTGGGAGACAGCAATCTCTGTGAATGCGGACAAGGTTACCAGGACGCAGATCACGTTATTTGGTTTTGTGCTGAGCACCGTGGAGTCAGATCTGAGCTTTATGATTCCCTTCGGGCTCGAGGTAGACAACCCAATGTACCGATTCGAGACATTTTGGCTGCACGCGATCTGGAGTTTATGAAACTCATTTATGTGTTTTTGACTAACATTAGCCTTAGATTGTAGTTTGATTAACTTACTTGTTTAGGTTAAATTTTTGAGGATTGTGTGCATCGGTGTGTGATTGTGGTTGTGTGTGTGAGTGTTGTGTGTGTGTGTGTGTGTGTGTGTGTGTGTGTGTGTGTGTGTGTGTGTGTGTGTGTGTGTGTGTGGTGGGTTCGGGATTTTTTTTTTTAAATTGAAAACGTTCAATTATAAAATTGTAATTTGAAATTCTAGATATAAGAAAACCATTGTTCCTTATGCTTTGTTTAAAATTTCCACCGCAATTTTCCCATCCATAAAATTGTTATTCCTATTAACCTCGAGACGGCCGCGAGTAATCGGTTCCACCCCCTTAACCTTAGTTCTAAGATAACTGATGTGTATAAACATGAAAACTTGGCTCTGTAAAGTTGATTCGATTGAGCCTGTACAAATAAATGAATATTTATAAAACTATTTCCGATGAGACTCACTACAAAAATTATTGCAAGGAAACGGAATAGCACATCGAAATTTAAGGTTTACTATTCTATTGCTATATAATTTCTGATCATCCATGGATGTTCCAAGTTTTATGAGATAATTTTATATTATTTTTTTTTCTCGCAGTTACATTGTCTAAACTTTCAGGTCCACAAATGGAATTGTTATTATCATTCTTATATTCATTCACT
Source organism: Aedes koreicus (assembly GCA_024533555.2). Taxonomy (NCBI): domain Eukaryota; kingdom Metazoa; phylum Arthropoda; class Insecta; order Diptera; family Culicidae; genus Aedes; species Aedes koreicus. Next base: position 6,867 of record JAHHFK020005258.1, on the reverse strand, counting down.
ATATTATTTGTCATTATTATATTCATTCACTATATTTTTTATAATTATATTAATTCACTATATTTTAAATATTACTATATGAAATTGTACATATATTGGGAAGGGAGGGAGCATCAGGGTATCACTCAAGCTGGAATTGGACAATGGAGTGGCATGACAACCGGCGTCTAGGAGGGAACAAACAGTATCATTTTCTTTATCCTACCGATTCGATTGTGATGCTGTGAATTCTACTCCAACAGTCTCAGTGAGAGTGACGCGCCCTTCTTAATAAGCCATCCCGTAGAAAGCTTAATAAGTATTGCGAATTGGGTTATTCGATTTGTTGGATCGTATCGTTGGAAGGAGAATCTTAAGTTCCCGCGGGTTTCGCGTAAGTGTCTCTGCTTACGGGTCCGCCCCACCGTTTTTGGCCCTTCATACAGCGTTAATGTGAATGCAACCCGGTAACTCAATTCGATCTTGCTATTAAGTGGAGCTGCATACATGACAAGGTCTTAGAAGGGATGGTGGCTACCTTACATACATAAACAACCACCCCCCGCTCCCACACCAACCCCCCCCCCCCCCCCCCCCCCCTCCCTCCCACTGTCGCCCGCGGCCTGACCCCCCGCCTACTACCACCCACACCCCCCTCCTCCCCCCCCCCCCCTTTTTCCCCCCCCCCAAGTTTCCCCCTTTTTTTTTGCTCCCGCGTTCTCTTTAAAGGGTGATACGCTCAAAAAATTAGCCAAGGAAAAACCGGGTAAAACGGGGAAAAATTTTTTTTTAAAAAAAAAAAAAAAATTTTTTTTCAAGTTCAAATAGAATAAAAAACAGAAAAAAAATTCAGTTAGGCTTTCGCTTTTCCAAATCCGAATTGCCGGGCCTTACGCTTGACCCCTGCCATCACATTTTGTACAGCCACCTTGTCCACCTTCTTCGCCGCAGAAAGCCAGTTTGCCTTGAACTGCTGCTCGTCCTTAGCAGTTTTTTTGGTCTTCTTTAGGTTCCGCTTGACAATAGCCCAGTATTTCTCAATTGGGCGGAGCTCTGGCGTGTTGGGAGGGTTTTTGTCCTTGGGAACCACCTGCACGTTGTTGGCGGCGTACCACTCCATGGCCTTTTTACCGTAATGGCAAGATGCCAAATCCGGCCAAAACAGTACGGAACAACCGTGTTTCTTCAGGAAAGGCAGCAGACGTTTATTCAAACACTCTTTCACGTAAATTTCTTGGTTGACAGTCCCGGAAGCTATGAAAATGCTGCTTTTCAAGCCACAGGTACAGATGGCTTGCCAAACCAGATATTTCTTTGCGAACTTTGACAGTTTCGTGTGCTTGAAAATATCTGCTACCTTTCCCCTTCCTTTTGCCGTATAAAACTCCTGTCCCGGAAGCTGCTTGTAGTCGGCTTTGACGTAGGTTTCGTCGTCCATTACCACGCAGTCAAACTTCGTCAGCATCGTCGTGTACAGCCTCCGGGATCGCGCTTTGGCCGTCGTATTTTGTTTATCATCGCGATTTGGAGTCACTACCTTCTTGTAAGTCGATAGTCCGGCTCGTTTTTTGGCTCGATGCACGGTTGTAGACGATACACCCAGCTTATTTGCGGCATCTCGGAGAGATAGGTTAGGGTTTCGCTTGAAACTACCGGCAACTCTCTTTGTCGTCTCAGCGGCTTCCGGTTTTCGATTTCCCCCCGATCCAGACTTCCTGGCTGTCGACAAACGTTCCCCAAACACTTTAATTACATTTGTAACGGTTGATTTGGCAACTTTTAGCGATTTTGCCAACTTTGCGTGCGAGTAGCTCGGATTTTCGCGATGCGCGAGCAAAATTGTTATACGCTGCTCTTCTTGCTTGGACGGCATTTTGACAACTGAAGAGTGAATTCCAAAATCAAAATAGGAGCAACATTCTACACACACACACCTTCAAAATGAGGGGTGTTCAGGTTTTTTAAATGCAAAATTGAAAGAAATACGTCAAGTTGATATTGACCAAATTTTGACCGTATCGCCCTTTATACACGGTACTGCAAGACTACTCACATTCTACTGCATGCTTACCCGGCCATGAAGTAATACCTATCAATCCGTTACAACATACATACATGTTTTCGTTGCACGACTCAATCGTCCTTTATCGAACTGTATCGAAAAATATCGTAATCTGAATACATCAGCCGTAATTATGCAGAGAAAAAAATTGTTGCAGTTAGCGCGAGAAACAGTTCAAACATGTAAAATAATTTGCAGTTGCTTTTAAAACACAATTCGATTAAAGATGCTATTATTAAGGATCTTGCATAATAAACTTGTTTTTGAGCAAAGTTCTTGACAAAAATGGAAACCACTGAATAGAAATCATTAAAAATCGTCCAGCTCGTCCGCGCTGTCATCTGTGCTGACTGATATTATCGTAAACCATCACATCTAGCTCACCTTCGTCATCACAACACTCTATTCTTCGAGTCATCCCGATCCACACGGCGCGTCCAATAAGCACAATTACCATTTAAACGTTTAGCTTTCGGATAATTTTAAATATAAACTCAAGCCACTCATAATGTTACATGAATACGAATAATGTGAAAGACGTTATCTAATCCTACACAAATATACTTCATGTTTATGTAAAAAATGAATGACCAAGCGGTGGGATTAACGGCTCACTGTGATCCGCGTCAGCCAAATCCGCAGAAAGATTCCCTTCCAGTACACCTGCAATTGCTAGTTCAACATCGTTAGCTGCTTCTCTGTAGCTTTCATTCTATTCAGAATCGCCGTGTCCTTTTTTGAGCTCGTTTTCCTCTTCGTCAGCTGTTTCGACACAGTAGGCAGTCTGAACAAAGCCCAAGATGAAGCTGTCCACTTGGCAGGCTTGTTTTAAAATATCCAGATTGCGTTTCATCGGATAGTGGTGCTGTTGATCGCACGAAGATTGGACCCAAAAGAGTTTCGCATAGAATGCAAGGGAACATTTCGGCTGATAGGAGACTAGCTTCCGGTTTTTCTAGGATGGTTTCCAGCCAACAGCACCACACGAACAAAGTTAAGGTAAAGGGTGTATTCGATAAAAATGGCACACAGAAAATCTTCTGTAACTTTTGAATCGTATGAGTAAAAAACCTAGAAATTTGAGTAGATCTTATCCATAGTGTATTATTTACATCTGCCAAGTTTCATAGTTATACATTCAGTAGTTCCAATCATGTCGTCGAAACAAGAAATTGTCCGTGAGAAAATTTTGTGCACTCACAATCAAAATCCAGGGGCGTCCCACCGGTGAATTGCTAAAAGGCTTGGAATTGCAAATACAACTGTGTCTCGTGTAATAAGAACCTTCAAGGAGCGTCTGAGTGTCCAAAGGAAGGAAGGGAGTGGTCGTAAAAGTGGTCCAATGGCCAGGAAAGTCGTACAACAATTCAAGAACCGTCCAAACATGTCAATTCGAGATGTCGCTAAAAAGTCTAAGGTGTCAGTCAGTTTTGTGCAGAAAAGCATGAAGCGTGCTGGGTTACATGTTAACAAAGTGCAAAAAGCCCCAAACCGGAATGAAAAACAAAACATCACTGCGAAAACCCGCGCCCGGAAACTTTACACGAAGCTGCTCACCAAATCCGGTTGCATCGTGATGGATGACGAAACATACGTCAAGGCCGACTTCCGTCAACTTCCTGGGCAAGAACATTTCGTTGCCAAGTCGAAGTTCGATGTTCCGGAGGATGTTCGAAAGAAGAAACTATCGAAATTTGCAAAGAAGTTTCTAATCTGGCAGGCGATTTGCGGATGTGGTGAAATAAGTGCTCCCTTCATCACTTCCGGAACAATAAACGGTGCGATTTACACGGAAGAGTGCCTTAAGAAGCGTCTCTTGCCATTCATTAAGAAGCACAAAGGATCAACTCTGTTTTGGCCTGATCTAGCATCCTGCCACTACGCTCGAAACGTATTGGAGTGGTACCGAGCCAACGGAGTCAATTTTGTGCCCAAGGATATGAACCCACCAAATTCACCGGAACTTCGTCCAATTGAAAAATTCTGGGCAATTATGAAAACGGAACTTCGCAAACATCCCAAAACTATAAAAACAGAGCTAGAATTGAAGAAAATTTAGGTAAAAACAACAAAAACACTGGGAAAATCGGTTGTACAAAATTTGATGGGTGGAGTGAAAAGGAAGGTGCGGGCATTCGGGATGGGAGACGAAATTGAATAAAACAAATGTTGTAAATCAAAACTCATTAGTAGTTCTTCATTCCATGAAAATTTCAAGAAAATCCGATAATCAGTTTAATTTTGATGAGTATATATGTGTGTGCCATTTTTATCGAATACACCCTTTAGGCCAGGTAATGTGATTCGATGTACAGGTTGAAGATGTTCTTGTACAGAAGTTGGAATCGATTGCTCCAGCGAGATGTCGGTACAGATCGATCGGATTTCTGTATAGAAGTCCATTAGAAGCGAAAGACAGCTACTGTAACAGTAATCGAAAATGTAGAAAGCCAGATCGTTCTGGACCAAGACCAATAATAATTTTATGTCGATTCGGTCAAATGCTTTACTGAAGTTAGTGTAAAGGGCTTCTACGTGCTTGCCATTGTCCATTGCATTGAGAATAACAGTAACAAATTCAATAAGATTAGAGGTAGTTGGGCGACCTTTTAAAAAGCCGTGGTGTTTGCTTGTAATTTTTTACTTGCTGAAAAATATTTTCATTTACGAGAGATTCAAAAAGTTTTAGGATGCAAGAGATGCAATGGAAATTTCACGATAGTTGCGGATGTCAGATTATGTGCCTGATTTGAATATCTGAACCAAATGAGAGGATTTCCAAATGTTAGGAAATTTTCCACTCCGAGACATAAAAAAGAAATTCTAAAGAAAGGGTAAGTTCGTCTGAAAGATTCTTCAAAAATACGGGTGCAATACCGTCTGGTCCTGGTCCCTTAGAACCATCCAAAATTTCGCGAGGATATAATTGATAGGCTGATACAGTACTGGCAGAAATAAAGTGCTCACGTTGGTTTATGTTTATTTTCTCAATACAACTTTTTGATTTGCAGCGATTCAGTGGTAACATATTGGGTCAAAATGAATGACTTCAATTCTTCTTTCGAAATGAGAAACAACAAACGAAAAATTATTCATGTAACTTTATTAACAAAACAATAAACAAAACAACTTTTTAATTCAGTGGCAAAAATAAAGTGCTCATCCGTGATATGTTTACTTCAAAACCAAGAACATTGAATTTAATATTTCGTGTGACTTCCTTTAGCTTTGATGACTGCTTGAAGACGTCGAGGCATGCTTTCAACTAGGTTTTTCAGATGGTTCTCGTCGATTCTTTGCCAGGCGCACTCGAGGGCTTCGAAGACCTTTTTTTGTTTGTTACCTCTCCTTTGTCAACTTGCTGATCGAGAATTGACCATAGATTTTCAATTGGGTTCAAGTCTGGTGATTGCGGTGGCCATTCAAGAAGTTTTATGTGACATCCACGGAAAAAACGTCATGGTTTTACGGGCCGTGTGCTTCGGATCATTATCTTGTTGAAAGATAAACTTGTCTTCCAGTCCAACTTTCAACAAAGACTCCTCCAAGTTTTCATTAATAATGTCTATGTACCTATCAGCCGTCATTATACCATCGATTTGGGTCAAATTACCAGTTCCAGACCAAGCAAAACACCCCCACACCATTATGCTTCCTCCTCCATGTTTTACGGTTTTTTGCACATTCCGGTCCAAAAGTCGTTCGCCAGGTTTAACCCACACTTTAGAACGCCCTTTCATTCCAAATAGATCAAACTTGCTCTCATCAGACCATAAAACTTGTTTCCAGAACGCAACTAGTTTCTCGGCGTATTTTTTAGCGAACTCTAGCCGTTTAACTCTATTTCTCATTTGAATCAATGGGCGACGTACTGCCAATTTGCTCCTTAAACCTGCATCCTGAAGCCTGGAGCGCACAGTGCGTTCTGAAATACTCAGCTGCAGATTTTCCTTTATCACTCGGCTCGTAACTGTTGGATTTTTCCTGGTATCACGAATAATTCTGGTGTCTTCACGCGGAGTCGTGAGTCGCTTCCGCCCGCGTCCATGTCTATCAGCTACTGATCCGGTTTCCTGAAACTTTTTCCAAACTTTGCGAACACCAGAATAACTCACTCCATATCTGACGGCAATTTTACGCATAGATATTTGCTGTTGACAGTCCCTCACAATTAATTTTCGTACGGATAGGTTAATTTGTTTCGAATCCATTTTCAACATTCAAACGAAATCCGAACCGGCGCGAACAGAACCAAAACAAACAGTGCTCGACACCTTCTGATAGGCTGAATGTGCTGTGACAGTTTGGTAGGCAATGCCATGCAAGATGCACTCAAGAAAATTATATGTCAGTTTTGAGCACTTTTTTTCTGCCAGGCGGAAAAACATTCACATGCATATGATACATCAGAAACTAAGCTATACAAACTTAATCATGATTTTGAATAAACAGAATGATAATGCTATACAAAAGCTGCATTTTGGTCGAATAGACTGTATATTTTTGCATCCATACAAAATTGGTATAATAATGGCAATCATTTTTTAGCTGGTGAGCACTTTATTTCTGCCAGTACTGTATATTGATGGAAAATTCGGAAATGAATGCAAAGAAGTCGCGATCGCGATCTTCGGGACATGTGGTATATACTCCTTGGAAGAAATATACAAAAAGCTTGCATATTTCAGAAGGATTTTCACCTACATTTCCGTAAACATGCATTCGTGATGGAAAATTGCTACTCGTTTTTACATAAAATAAAATTTCGTTTTTACATAATTGAAGAAGTTCTTGGGCATGATATGACAGTTTCAACCTTACGATTA
>JAHHFK020005257.1:0-86976 GCA_024533555.2 Aedes koreicus | reverse complement strand
GAACATTTTCGCCTTATTTTCTGCCGCACCCTGTAGACATGCTAATATTTGTATTTTTACAGACAGCCAAGCGGCACTCAAAGCGTTGAGTAATTATAAATGTACTTCCAAACTTGTCTGGGAATGCATTCTTTCACTGCGAAAGGTGTGCCAAGAGAACTCCGTACATGTATTCAGGGTCCCTGGACACTGTGGCATTGAAGGTAATGAAAGGGCAGACGAACTTGCTAAACAATGTTCAAATGTACAGTTTATTGGCCCAGAACCATTCTGCGGCATATCATACTGTGCCATAAAAATGGAACTGAAATCTTGGGAAGAACAAAGGGTGATGACCAACTTGTTGGTTACCACAAAGTGTGTCAATCGAAAAGGTTTATAATCCAAATGTTACAATCAGTAAAAGCATTTGGAGCTCAATAAGAGAGCTTTTTGTACCTATACTGGCCTAGTAACCGGACATAGCCCGAGTAAATACCATTTGAAAGAGAATGATATTGTCGTTTCTGAACGTGGAACGTGAAACCTCGGAACATCTGCTCTGCAGTTGTGATGCTTTGTACAAAGCCAGACTTAAATTTCTGGACAGTGGCTATATGCAACCTGAAGAAATTTGGACTGCGAATCCTGGAAAGGTGGTGGGTTTTATAAACTCGATTTTGCCTGACTGGGAGACGCGTTTTAGGCTGTTCACTTGACTGATGGTGATCAAGCTTTAAGATGCGAATAGTAATAGTAAACAGGGGTATACCACAAAAGTTCAATTCAATGGACACAGTGGTTCTACGCTCCAACAAAAAAAAATCCTCCACAGTAGATATGGATTTGGAAAAGCATCAATATGTAATTTTCTACAATTTAGAATTCCTAAAAACACAAAAAAGAGCCTCCAAAACCGCGAGGCGAATTAAATAGGAAGGACGGAAAACAGAAAATACGCTAAGGAAGAAAGGTGGCGGATCTGACAATGTTTTGAGACGTAAGGGTGTTGTCATTTCTGAAATATATAAAGATTGATGTCAATAAAAAGGTGTTGTCAATTCTGAAATATATAATGGGTACTTAGCTCAATTGCAAATTGTAAGTCGCCGACGCCACCGCACTAGGGAAATTTGTTTTGTCCTGATTGGTTCCTGGTCTCCCGCTTTTCCACACTGGACCTGTTCAAACCCCCCTCCTCCCCAATCGTAGACTTTTTTCCATACATTTTTTGAAATTTTGTATGGAGTGTAGACTTTTGTCAGACATCCCCCTCCCCCCAGAAAAGTCTACGTGGTTTATGAATTGCCTTTTCTTTTCTTTGTCCATTATATATACACAAAAACACACACTATTATAGGCGTGGGCTCACTGTTCACTTCAACCGCCGGAATAATTACAAACATTTTGGGGGCAGTCATAATTATGTTGGAAGACCACTTTACGTAACCGGCACATTCTGGCCCTCAGTGGGACGGATTTCACGCAAAATTTTGACACTTTTTCCGAACCGTGCGAGACCAAACTTTTCTCTTTGAATTTGCGTAGAATCTCCAATACGAGACAACTTGTGCAGTAGTGTTCCATGGTCAATTTTATCGACCGCCAATTTGAGGCCGGTGTAGTTTAAAGGGTGTCCTCGAAGAAATTGCCACACTATGAAATTGCTCTAACTTTTTAACCGTTGGGTAGAATTTAATGAAAATTTGGGTGGATTTAGTTCATAGTGTATTATTTACATCCTGCAAGTTTTAAAGTCCTGTGATCAAAAATCGCGGAAATGGAGTCGAAAGAACAGCTCGTGCGTGATAAAATCTAGCGCATTCATCACGAGAACAAGGATCTCTCGCATCGTTCCATCGCTAAAACGTTGGAAATCGCGAATTCCACGGTGTCGCGAGTGATTAAGCGGTTCGAGGAACGGTTGACCACCGATCGGAAGCCCAGAAGTGAAGGAAAAAGTATTCCGTACAACACCAAAAATCACAACCGCGTAGTTGGGGCCTTCAACCGAAATCCGAACTTCTCCGTTCGGGATGTGGCTAAGAAGCTGCACCTAAGCCGAAGTTTTGTCCAGAAGGCCAAAACTAAGGCTGGGCTTCGAACGTTCAAGGTACAAAAGGCCCCTAATCGCGACGAGAAGCAGAACAAGTCCGCCAAAACCCGTGCCAGGAAGTTGTACCTCAACATGCTGACGAAAGTTGAATGCTGCATCATGGACGACGAAACATATGTGAAGGCCGACTTCAAACAGATCCCCGGCAACCTATTTTTCACGGCCAAGGATAAGTTCAGCGTTCCGGAGCATGTTCGCACTCAGAAGATGTCCAAATTTGCGAAGAAATTCCTGGTTTGGCAAGCCATCTGCACGTGCGGGAAGCGGAGTGCACCTTTCGTGACCCAGGACACGATGAACGGACAGGTGTAAATAAAAGAGTGCCTCCAGAAGCGGCTGCTTCCTCTCCTGAAGGCCCACAACGTCCCAACAATCTTCTGGCCGGATTTTAACTCGGTATTGATTTTAACTCCAGCATCAATGAAAACAGGCGGCATTTTCATACCGTTGGACGCCACCAAGCCAAACATCATGACACCAGCCGGATGTTTGGTTTGAAATTTGAATTTCACTTTTTCCGGAATGTTCTCCATTTTCTGCGGTGAAATGAACCGGTCCGTGCGGCTGTTGGCCCATACTCGTGATGCATTTTGACGCAAATTTGTACAAGTTTGTAGTAATTGATCGGTGATGAATTGTCCATTTCATGAAAATCATTAATTTTAAAAGCTGATTATTCCCTAGTAAAGTCGAACACCAAAATGCAGATAATTCGAATACCCATTGTGATGTAAACATTGATAACATATTTAGTTTTATGTTTACAGCTGTCAAATTTGATAACAAATTTAGTTTTCATGGCTTATTGCATCCACTTTTCTAAGAGGAAAGTGGTTTTAGTTCTATTGCCTAGGAAAAACATCACGTTAAATACACACCCGGAGTTCGGAGCCTCATGTACGGAAGATAGACCTTTAAATACCATACCAGCTACATCCGATCCTACGATCTACGAATGTGAATCGGCGTCACGGTTGGCTTGAATCACAGTCCAGAGCGGAACCACCCTTCTATCAATTGAATTCTAACGTTCACAGTGCAGCCGAGGAAAGGTTCTTCCCAATTCAATGCACTCGCCTTGACTTTGAAGGGGATACGGCAGTTCCTTCCCAAGAGAACGTCGATAATAAAGGATCATATTACTTACAAACTTCTTCGAAATCAATACAAGTTTCCTTCTTGTTCAGTTTACGGTTTATGACGCTCGGTGGTAGTACGAGAAGTTACAAGTCGGATATTCTTTGCGTGCGTTATGTTGGTTTGTTGATGCAATCGACACCTCTAGGGGTTCGTTGAACATGCCTTTTGTCGGCAAGCGCGTGCCTCAATAGCAAAGAGTGATTACTTTACTCATATTTTCTTGCATTCGGAAATTGGGCATAGTTTGTTTGATTTCGTTCGGAAACCATGATTTATGCAGTAGAACTTTTGAATAAAATTCGCACCGAATCCGCACGTATGTTACCTTTTTTTCTTCGTTCAAATACTTCATTGAAAATGAAATTTAAGGATTATTCACGAATACTTTTGAGTAAGGAAGCCTGCGTGGTTTCACTCTTGAGCAAAGAACTTCAATCATTCAAGGCGTCTCGACTTAAAAGACGGCTTCTGATTTCAAATGAAGACCTATGAGCTTCAACGTCAACTTAAAAATTGCTTGTAGATCCGGATAAACATAACCATACAATTACTATCGAATAATATACAATAACAATAAAATTAGGTACCAACAATTGTTTCTATTGTTTATGTATAAGACAAGTGCAATAACCATATTGTCACTGCAACAGATCTACAATACATTCCTATGGTAAAAAATTTTCAAAAGTCGTAAAACACTACACTTAATGGTAGGTGCCATAAATTCATTCGAAAAAAAAAGATTTTTCTATGGTTGACATACTTAACATCCCACTAATTTTATTGATTCTATTTACTAAAGAATCTATTGTGGAGACTATAATTTCTATTGTAATCTTATCGACATGAACAATACTTTTTATTTAGTACGTATCATATATTCTATTTTATGATTGCTTTATCTTATATTGTTAGTTCATGGTTATTTTTTTTAACGGGACGGTATTTTAAACTTCAACAGTCTTAAGCTTCTCTCAGACCTTGGTATGAATAATTTATGGAATTGTTGCAGATTTTTGTTAAAACATTTCTCGATAATAATATACTTATAACAAAAGATTGCCCCAGATTGCCCTGCGCTTTTGTCAGTGAGCGTACGGGTGCTTTTGTGGCAAGTTTACTATTACATGCAGCGTTGCACCTTGCGAGTAGGAGAGAGTTCTTGTCATTTGCTCAAAAGTGCCTGAGTCAATTGGAAGTCCTTTCAATGAATACTCGTAGTTGTGACAGTGAAGATTATACTGTCCATTAAGCTGAAACAATAACAGGATAGTTTAATTACTTTAAATATAATTTTGCTGTGAATTATTAAGTGAATATACATTTATGTAGCAAGATACAGCTTTGCAATAACAAATTCTTTCTACACATAAATTTTAAAGTAATGAAATTAATCTATCCTGTTACTGTTTCAGTTTTATGGACAGAAAACAGTATACTTTAAGGACAGTATACAGTATACTTTATGGACAGTATACAACAAATTTTGCATTTATTACGATATAGGTTTATGGTATAAAGCAATTTAATCTTACATACGTCATTAAAGTAGAATTAAAGATGAAAAGACCCCACTGCTGTCAAATTAAAGCTAGCATGCTTTATTGAAATCCCAAAACATGTATATTTAGGGCATAGCTACTTTTCCAGCAGTTGAGCTACTGCTTCTTTGAATTTTTTTTATTTTTTTTTAAAAAAATATTTATCCCACTCTCCAAAAACTTTTTCTTTTCTTTTTGAATTCAGATCGTTTTCCGGTTACCCTTATTTAAGGTTATTTCATACTATTACATGCAGCTTCGCGTAACATTGAAGAGATATAATTTTTAAGCACAAATGTGTATCACCTACATCGAGATTCGAACCAAAATTTCTCACGACTGAACGATGAATGCCGGTTGCGTTAACACTCTGAGCCATGGGAGGAATGGAATTATATGGCAACTGCAGAACATTAAGAAAGCATACTCTCTACAGCACCTATTTTGTCGTTCCACACAGAGAAAAGTTTGATAGTCAATTTTACTATTATTGGGGGTTAGGATGACTATGACAACAAGGACTGTTCATTAAAGAAAGTGGACACCTGATTCTCAAAGGAAAATATTTATTTTCGAACAAATTCATAAGTTTGCTTTATATAAATAAAAATCAACAGACTTATGACCGAATTTACACGAGTTTGAATATTTTCTTCTCATTTCTGAAGAATGCTCGGACTTTTCTCTTGATACCTCCCATTAGATTCTGCACAACTTTCTCCGTAACTTTTCGCTGTGCTGCAGACCAAATTGTCTTGAAGCAATCAACAGAGCCTGCTTCTCTTCCATCTTTCTCAAGATGCCGCTTTATTATTGCCCAGTAGCTTTCGATAGGACGCAGTTCGGGGTAGTTTGGGGGATTGTGGCATTTTTCGACAAAATCGACTTTTTCCTTCTTGAGCATCTCCAACGAAGCAGAAGCGTAGTGAGAAGATGCCATATTCGGCCAAAAAGAATGGAGGATCCGCATGCTTTCGGTAGATGGCACACACAATCCTTTCCCAATTTTTTCCCAACCTTTTTTACTTAATTGAGTGACATTGAAGGTTTTCTAACTGGTATGCAACAAGTGTGCTACTAGGGTGGGTAGAAGCCGGTTTTTGATGGATTATTTTTTGTAATTTTCACCGTTCATTGTGACCGTTGTGAAATATGAAGAACTCTTCAAGCCACAGGAGCAAATGGCTTGCCACAACAAAACCTTTTTCCCATTTTTTTTCGGTTCAGATGTATCGACGGCATATCATCAGGCACATCTGTCCTCTGCTCAGATAAATTGCGGCCCCGGAACGTCATACGGTTGAGAAGCAACACGATCGCCCTAAACTAAAGCATGCCATGATATTGTAAGTCTGTAAGAGTTTGAAGAAATAAATTTAGTTCTTGGTTGACCATTGACTAGGCTAGTCGCTTTTACTCATACGACCTCCAAGAGGTTTTGGGCCCAGCACTAGGTGCCTAGCAACGCGAGTCAACAGTGAAGACATTTTTTTTATTCACCAAGAGAAGCCGCAGCCGACATGGAGAAGATCCAGATACCGAAGCTAAATGGATCCAACTACACCAGCTGGAAGTTCAGCACGGAACTGTTGATGATCCGGGAAGACCTTTGAAAATTCGTGGCAGGAATGAGACCAGCGGCGGCGGTACCAGGAGCAAATGCGGCTGCAGAACCACGTGCGAATGTAGCAGCGATTGAAGCCTGGGATTTCGGGGACCAGCGAGCACGAGCCACGATCGGGTTCTTGATGGAGAGCAGTCAACATGGCCTCATCAAGCAGACGAAGACAGCTCGTGAAGCCTGGGAGAAGTTGAAGGACCACTTTGAGAAACCAATTGTAACTTCCAAGGTGTCCTATCTATGGAACCTGATAGCGAAGCGATACAGCGAAGGTAAGGACATCGAGAAGCACGTCGTCGAGATGGAAGAAGTCTTCGAGCGTCTATCGGTGGCCGGACTGAAACTGGACGATAAGTTACAGGTTGCCTTTGTTTTAAGCCGCCTTCCGAAGTCCTTCAACACGCTGACGACCGCACTCGAGAGCAGAGCTGATGACCAACTCACGTTAGAAACGAAGCTCATCGATGAGGTAACGAAAATTTGGTAACTATGGCAACGAGACCGGTCTGAGGGCAGCTTCTGGTATTAAAGGAGCCAATTAATTGCCATTACTGCCAAAAACCGGGCCATAAGAAGCGAGATTGCCGGAAGCTGGCCAGTGACCGAGAAGAAGCGAACCGGAGTGACAAGAAAAATCGAAAACCGCGTCCAGAGTAAAGACGGTTCGTGCATATCTGAGTGGCGAAACCACCTTTATGGCGAGAAGATCAGGAACAGCAGGATGCTAAGTCGTCGATTCCGGAGCGACATCACATATGTGCGCTGAAAAAGATTTTTTTGTGGACCTGGATGATCACCTATCACCGAACATGTGGCACTCGCCGACAGCAAAATGACAGTTGCAAAGGGCAAAGGGACTTGCCGTGTTGTTTGCTGTGATCTGGAAGGTAAAGAACGTAAAAACGTTGAAGAAAGACTGAAGCAAGTTGTAATGGAGATGAAGACAACCTTCGGCCGGCCGCCAAAGATCATTCGTTCTGATAATGGAGGTGAATTCAAGAATGGAGCAATGGAAGATTTTTGTAGACGCGAGGGCATCAGGCAGCAGTTCACCACACCGCACACCCCGTAGCAGAATGGAATTGCAGAGCGGAAAAATCGATCCCTGAATGAAATCGCGAAGTGCATGCTGTTGGATGCGGAGCTTCCGTTGCGGTACTGGGCCGAAGCTGTGAACACTGCAACTTATATCCAAAATCGACTTCCTACCGCGGCGCTCAAGGTGACTCCGTACGAGGCATGGTGGAGCGAGAAACCGGATGTTGACGATTTGCAAATTTTTGGCATCAAGGCGTACGTCTGGGTTCCCAAGCAGAGTCGAACGAAGCTGGTCTCAACGGCGCAGGAAATGACGTTTGTGGGATATGCGACGCAGCAGAAAGCATACCGATTTCTGGACTTGAAGACAGGACACATCTTTAATTTTTTTCGTTCGATTCCAAAACGGAGACGGATAATGATCAAAACGAGACGATTGATTCGTTTACCGATTGCGATTCTACGCCCTCTGAATCGAACGATAAAGATGAACATGAACGTCCCCGCAACGCAACGATTGGATCAACTTAACCGAGGACTTCAAACCGGACAACGAAAGGAGTACCACCTTCGAGATACGGAGAGTTCGGCCAGGTTGCCATTCAGCGGACCACTGAGCCACGGACCCCCTCGGAAGCTTTGAGTGGTCCTGAGCGAGAGCAGTGGAAGAAAGCCATGGACGAGGAGTTTGCCTCATTGCAGGAAAACAACACCTGGAAGATCGTTCAATTGCCCACCATCCGGAAGCCAGTGGGATGCCGGTGGATATTCAAAAAGAAGCTGAATGAACATGGAAATGTAGCGAGATATAAGGCGCGCCTCGTTGCACAGGGCTTCAGTCAGAAGTGTGGCACTGACTATGACGAAGTCGTGATGTGACGCACCTGTAGCCAAACACACGACATTCCGGTCACTTTTGGCAGAAGCTGCCCGGCGAATGATGCACGTGAAGCACGTTGACATAAAGACGGCTGTATGGATCTGTATGGAGCAATCAGCGAAACGATCTTCATGCAGCCAGCATGCGATTGAGACTAGGAGGAAAAGGAGACCTTGAAGGCTATGCAGACGCGGATTGGGCTGGAGATCGGATTAATCGGAAATCGAATTCCGGATTTGTGTTCAAACTTGTAGGAGGACCGCTCAGCTGGACATCACGGAAGCAGGATTGCGTTACGCTTTCATCAACCGAAGCGGAGTACGTAGCTCTGGCAGAACCAACCAAGGAGTTACTCTGGATCATCAAACTGATACGCGACCTTGGCGAGGATATCCAGTACCCAGTTCTCATCCAGGAGGACAATAAAAGTTGTATCAACATGCTACGAAACGAAGGCGACACCCAACGTACCAAGCATTTCGACACCAGGTACAACCTCGTCCGGGACCTGAGGAATTCTGGAGTCCTGTGCGTTCGGTACTGTCCAACCGAACTCATGGAAGTGGATGTCCTTACTAAGCCGCTACCACGAATAAAACTGGATACACTACGAACATCAATTGGCCTACAAAGGATCGTGATTGAGGAGGAGTGTTGAGAAGCCTTAGTCGAAGCAACACGATCGCCCTAAACTAAAGCATGCCATGATATTGTTAGTCTGTAAGAGTTTGAAGAAATAAATTTAGTTCTTGGTTGACCATTGACTACGCTAGTCGCTTTTACTCATACGACCTCCAAGACATACAAGTTCCGTGACCGTATTTTCGAAGAAGCTTTCTGTGAATTTGACCTTTTGGGTGCTTTCTGCTTCTTGTAAAGGCAGTCTAAAAGTACATTGGTACGCCCCTCGCGCACCGCTAGTACGACTCTAGTGTTGGGAATCTGAACATCTTTGACCGTGGTTTGTTTACACTTCTATAAAGATTGATCCTTCTGGATCTTTAATATCTCGCTATGATAACTAGAGGCATAACAGTAATTAAAAGGAAGCGGCCAAATACTAACTGAAACTGATTTTAGTATGAATAAAAAAAAATTCTATGTCTGGATTTTGGTGTGAACGGCTGTGGAGTGCTTTGAGTTGTTTCAAAGAGCTTCTGGTCTACTAAAAAACAGTTTTTTTGGACTTTTTTTTTTACTTTATAAGCTACATATACTTCAACATGAGTAACTATTAGTGGAATGCAAATAATTTCATTTAGTAAATTCAATTAAAATATTAAGTACCAGAGCTCTGGTAAACTTGACCACTTATCTAGAGTTTGACAGTAGCCAATACATGGCCTATAGTTCATTGTGATTAGGCCGAAGGACATTAGTCCGAATGGGTCATTAGGTCGAATGGATCATTAGACCAATAATTCAATTATTTGGTTCTTCTTGTTTGTACCATAAGGTTTGCAAATTAAATTTTAATTTAATGTCTTATACTGAAAAGGAAAAAAAAGTTCTGTTATAACATTCCAAGTAGCATTTTACTCAGCAAATACTTATTCGCATCAGATAGCGGATACAAATTCAATATAGAGGTGATATGCGTGCAATAGCCCGCATATGTATAATTTTAATTTTGTACATAAACACGCACAACCATATGCGATCGTTTATGGTTTAAATTTTTAAAATTATCCTAAATTATTCTACAAGTCTTATTTATGGTATACAGACCATTTCTGCTGACTGGGCAGAAGGTCAAATTCAGCACCATAATGTATAAGAAAAGAAGCTTCCACGATGCCCGTCTTACGTTCTAAGTGATGCTTTATGCAAACCCTTAACTTAGTGTTCTAAATGATCTTTTACCGTTTTTTTTTTATTAAATGCTTTTCGAGGCATTTTGACTCAGTACAATTGTGGGGCATGTAAGTTTACGTTCTTTGCGTAAGGAATATCGAGAAATTTTCTAAACTGACCCGCCTTCAATTGATTCCTTACCAACTGAGCTAAGGGAGACTTTATTCGGTAGTAACAAGATATAACTTACTGTACATACTACTCGTGAATTGACATGTTCACGAGTATATGAAAACATGTAAAATGACACTACCGACTTTTGTGCAAGGCAAATTCCACATCATAACATGTGGGTTGTATTAGGGCTGACGTCCCACTGTGGTTATTGGACACTTTCCCATCCTTCACTTTGTGCGTTCGATTAGTTACGCGTCGGAGAATATGCGATACATAAATATAGGAATGTTTCATATTTCCTTCACACCGCACTCAAATCACCGATTCATTATGCTACATAATTGCGGTTACGTTCGACAATGCAAAAAAGAACAGTTAGTTTATGATTTCAGAATGCATGGAATCATTAAAAAAAACCTTAATTAGCTGTAGGTTAATATGCGTAACGAAATGTACGTAGTTACATTCTCGGTCACAAGTTGGGGATCACTCTCCCAAAAACCTGGTATGTGTTTTTCGTTAATGAATGAAAACGATTAGGTTGGCATTAGGCTCAATATATTTCTCAAATTGTGTTTATCAGCAATCTCGAAAATGTAGCATCTATAATTTTCACAGATTTTGGACGCCGAAATTGTGAAACAAATTTGATATTAAAACCCTATACCTAAGTTTTTCTCTCGTCTAACTTCCAAACCGAACTGAATTTATTTCAACAAATTAATTTCGATTACAAACGAAGTTCAAAATATGTAGCTACATAAAGCTATTTACTAAAATTTGCTGACGCTATATTTTCATGTAATCCGTTCTCGTTCGCTTGCCTGAATGAAGAATGCTGACGTACCGATATGATGATATGCATTGGCCGGTTGCACTATGCATCTTAGTGAATATCTTAGTTATTTGCTGCTTGGAAACTGCGTTCTAAACTCATCAAACAACCTTTGCTTAAATTTTGAAGAGGGCAACGACCTGGGCTCTACATGTCGAACCCATCAACACATGGGCCGGGACCAATGGCCTATCTTCCTTCCGAATATTTTTTGGTCTTAGAAAATCCCAACGGCGTCGACTGCAATGAGAGGCAATTACGCTTACCACTACACCACTGGCACCGTCAAAATAAATAATTGATCAACTGCTACTTTTCTTGTTTCATAAAGTTCACATTTTTCAGATTGCAGGGTCATAGGTTATTAGATATAGTAAAATACGCTACGAAAGGAGGGTTTTTTTTTTGGTCAAATATGTTCTACCAAATTTATGGATGCTCTTCAATATTTATTGAACTGTAGACTCTCTGTACAAAGAAAATTAATTTTTTACTACAACTTTAACATTTTCTCACAAACCTTTCATTTTTCTTCTTCTTTTTTGCACACATTTGAAACATTAGCGAAACACCTATCAATGTATCTGGCGGTTAAGCTGCGAGTCCAGGAATTACGATTTCCCGCCTACTTCTTATGTAAATCGAAGCATTTGTAATATTCATTTCACCATCTTCTACTGCTCTTCTTTCTGTTTATTTCCACTCTGGAAAAAAAAAAACCTACCTACACACTAATAACCGGAACCATTTTCATTATTAATCTTCCAGCGCTACAGTACCAGCAGCTACCAGGATGTTGATGACGGCATGAACCATTCGGTGAGCAACACTGACAAATCCACGCTGATACAGGTGTGGAAACCCAAAAGCTACGGTGCCGTAAAGGGGCAGATTCCACAGCTAGACCGCCTCACCTACACCTGGAAGGAGATCGATGTGTTCGGTGAGCTGCCGGGAGATGCCAAAAAAGAGCCCCTGTGCAGCAGATTGTGTTCATGTTTTTCAAGTCAGAAGAAGGATATCAATCCACGCAAACACCTGCTCAAGAATGTCACCGGAATGGCGAAAAGTGGAGAACTGCTGGCAGTGATGGGCAGTTCTGGAGCAGGAAAAACAACTCTGTTAAATGCATTATCCTTTAGGTCCCCACCGGGGGTAAAAATAGCTCCTACATCGCTTCGTGCATTGAATGGAATACCGGTGAATGCGGAGCAGCTACGTGCCCGTTGTGCCTACGTACAACAGGATGATCTATTCATTGCTGCGCTCACCACTCGGGAACACCTCATCTTCCACGCAATGCTACGAATGGGCAGAGATGTTCCGAAGAGTGTCAAAATGAACCGCGTCAACGAGGTACTTCAAGAGCTTTCATTATCCAAGTGTGCAGATACAATCATTGGAGCTCCCGGTCGGATGAAAGGCCTATCCGGAGGCGAAAGAAAGCGGTTAGCATTCGCGTCGGAAACCCTAACCGATCCTCACTTGTTGCTCTGCGATGAACCTACTTCCGGTTTGGATTCGTTCATGGCCCACAGCGTACTTCAGGTGCTAAAGGGAATGGCACTTAAGGGGAAGACGATCATATTGACCATACATCAACCGTCGTCGGAATTGTACTGCCTTTTCGATAAGATTCTGCTGGTGGCCGAAGGACGGGTTGCTTTCCTGGGATCTCCCTATCAAGCGGCGGAGTTCTTTTCACAGTAAGTATTACATTCCACTAGGCAGAGACGGTCATTTCGAAAGTTGAAGTCACTTTTTTCGATTGGGGAATTGAGAAAAGTCACGTTACTGTTCTGGGCAAATCAAAAAGAGATTCACATCACAAAGACGTGACTTTCCTAACTTCACCAAGTGGCAAAAGTCATTTCGACTCTCGAAATAAACCTCAGAATATTTGATAGCTTCTTAGTGTAAAAGAATGGTGAAGTCCAGTAAATTTGAAAGTATTTTTGTACCTGTTGGGCTGAAAAGTTCCGGGCCTCATAGGCCCGGATCGGTTTCGTTTTCTAATAATGTTTGCTTACGTTAAATAATTACAACAAACATTACTAACTAATCCTGTCACGTGTATATCGTTTTGTTTCGAGTAGGATGAATTGCAAAGTGAGTAGATTAATATAGGTACTTGTTTTTTTTTGATTCGCCTCATTTTCAGTTAGTGCCATCCTTCAAAAGACAGCTGCCATTCTGTTCATTACCCTGTGAGTTAAGGCTTGCCCACAATAGGTACGCTTGCGTTCCGTTAACGTAAATTTGACAGAAAACCTATGGGAAAACTGTCAAATTCACGCAAACACATCCGCAACGTATCAATTGTGGGCCAGCCATTATTGTGCTATGAGTGACTCTACTTTTGTTATTTTCAAAACAATGGATCAAAAACAATATCGTGTTTTAATTTTACTCTGCTTCTTGATGGGAAAAAATATCGTTTAAGCAAAGCAAAGGCTTCAAAAGTGTTATGGGAATTCCGCGCCGACAGAACTGGAATTCAAATTTTTCTAAGGTTAATGTACACCTTTGTGTGTACTGGTGCTGGTGCCAACTGGTTCTTTTTGACAGCCTGAATCGATTGACATCATTCCAAAACGTGTTTTCTTGTATGTAACAGGCGTTTAAATAAAAGTGTACTGTATCCGCGTCCGAATTGTCCCCTGGTGCATCTACTTGGCCACCTGCATTTTGCCGTCAGATTATGGGCTCAGTAGTGACCGCAACGGAGTGTTTCTCTGCAACAAAACGTCGTTTTGCGATCGGAACTGAGGGTGAAAAGTGCTTCTTTATTTTGCTCTTACGGACACACAGCAGGAGTTCCGCCACCGGGCGAAGAGTGTTTTTTTTTGTTTTGATTCGCGAAAAGTGCTTGTTATTACGATGGTCGATGTGAAGTTCTCCGTTCCCAAGGTCCGAATGAACTGGTCGCCTTGGAGGTTTGAAACAAAAATGTTGCTATTCCGCAATGATTTGTGGTCTGTAGTGGAAGATGAAATTCCGGCGAAGAAAACTTAAGTGTGGCTACTCCAAGACTACAGCTCAGTGCTACACATTTCTCGGAACGCACTGACCTTTAGACATGGACGATCTTTTTGGATAATGACTTGAAGATTTGCCTGCAATTCAGGAGCCTTCCTCCATCGTTTGACGATATTGTTACCGCTTTTGATTCCCGTGAAGGCCCTTCTGCATTTTTGAGATGTCTCCGGTGAAGGCAATCTTGAATTTTCGGAACCTTAACGTCATGTGGTGCACGTCACTCTGTACTTTTGGATCAGCCTGCCGGAAGTTGCGTCGTTCATCAAGAAATACCATAAGGGCGAAGACACGGTGTTCTGGCCGGATCTGGCGTCGGCCCACTACTCGAAGCGATCGTTGGAGGTGATGGAGCGGCTGAATATCAATGTGGTACCCAAGTGGGCGAACCCGCCCAACGTCCCCCAGCTACGTCCCATCGAGAATTTCTGGGCATACCTGAAGCGTAAGATCTACTTCAACAATATTGTCGCGAAAACTGAGGAGGAATTGATAAATAAAACGAAGAAAGAACTCAAAAACATGCCTACACGCATGTTTTCGTCCGCAATGGCGAATGTTCCGGTTAACTGCCGGAAGGCCGCTCGCAAGGGCGTAGAATTTTTTTGCAAGTATGCTTTCATAATTACCTTCCATGGGAAATTTATCAAAAGCAATAATCTGTCTTAGCCTTTTTTATCATCATCCGAAAAAAGTCCATTTTTGTAATGCAAACGTTACCATTATTGCTATACACTAACACGGTCCTACGTGAAACTCGCGGC
The DNA here is from genome assembly GCA_024533555.2 of Aedes koreicus. NCBI lineage: Eukaryota > Metazoa > Arthropoda > Insecta > Diptera > Culicidae > Aedes > Aedes koreicus. Next base: position 72,055 of record JAHHFK020005257.1, on the reverse strand, counting down.
TATATCCCTGATATAACCCACCTCTAATTTTTTTTTTCCATCCCAGTCTGCTCCCGATGCCCGGAAGTCCTGCTTCGATATTAGCCCGTGTATCAAGTCGAAGCTCTTCAACCCTAACGGATCAATCATCCTGAACATGCTTGAGATCTTCATGTTGTATGAAAATAGATGTGCGTTCATCACCGCTTGGTATCCACTTTATCCCTTGGATTAATTCGACGTTTTCACATTTCATAAGCTCAATTTTTAATCTTCATTTCTCAGCGTTGAACTCCGCTAACTATCGATGAGCGGTTTACGTTCGTAAGTGAGTAATTCATGTGCAGAACTTGTCGAAACTAGCACGGAAAATAACCTTGTAAGACCTAGCGATGATGCAGAATAGAAGGCTGCCGCTTACGTCATCACACAAAGCTCAATAGCTCATTAAGTAACAACATTTAATGTAGACTATAAATGTGCACGCTAGTTCTTTCAAATCTGACATGTGTAGTCTCCTACAGGGGCGGACTAGGTTCGCTGATCAACGTTGCGCACTCAACTCAGGCGTTCACGAAGTCGTTCTATGTTTCATTATTTTTCATTCAACTGTATAATATAGATACGGCATATTATCGTACCAAATGTATACTAATTTATGAACTGATGCTGACGATATTGTTACCGCTTTTGATTCCCGTGAAGGCCCTTCTGCATTTTTGAGATGTCTCCGGTGAAGGCAATCTTGAATTTTCGGAACCTTAACGTCATGTGGTGAACGTCACTCTGTACTACCGGATCAACTTGTAATTCATCATTCAGGGAGAAGGACACGACTCGACATTTCGTGCTCGAGCTAGAAGGACATAATACAGCATGATGTGGTAAATAGTAGATTTACTGTGTGTTTGGATCTTTGGATTCGTTGATCTCGCGGCAATGGCCGAGAGCCTCGTAATTTCGGTTGAAGTTCACGCACTGCGCCTGTAGTTTTAGGTCACGGATTAGTCACTTTCCCAACATAAGAAAACTCTTGAGCACTAGGGGCGGCAGTTGTCCAATTGCTCGCCGCCGATCAGCATATACACCTTATCGGGCGTGTAGAACATGGGACCAGCTAGCGTTACCTCTTCGAGGATTGTCCAGTTGGTGATGTCAATCTTGGTTGTCGGAATTGTGCCGGTCACTTTTGGAGTAACCACCCGCATAAACAATAACCATAAGAAGTGCCTAACCACCAATTCGAGGCTTGCTCCCAACTGTACGGAATGTCACCATCTATAATTCTTCCTTGTTTATGCCTCGAGGCTTGCGTGGAAACTGGACGCACGGGAACGGAATTTGACGACCACCGTTTCACGGGCTAGGGATTCCAGGGCGATTGGAACATTGGCTGATTTCTTCGTGACATTAAGGCAGTTGGCCATCTCTTCCGTTACGAAGTTAACTCGAGACCTATTATCTAAAAGGACTCGGCACGGATGTTACTGATTGTGTTTGTCGAAGACGTGCACCTCTGCAGTTAATAGCAATACCGTCTTGGTGGATTGGACAAAGTTCGATGAACACGTTGTGGATATTGGCGGATCCAAGAGGTTGGACATCTGCACCGTAATTGGTTGACTCGGCACGGAAGGAACTAATGGCGGTCTTACCTCGTCTTTGCAGGGAGCGAAACGTTCGATGTGTTTCCTCGGCTAGATGCTCCATGCTCATGAAGCTTTTTGTGGTGTCGGCGTTGACACTTGAAGCACGTCTTGTCGGAAGGGCATCGCTGTTGTCCTGTTGCCGGTGTCATTTGAGGAGGCAGTTGAAGCAAACTCCAGCAGCTCGGATCTTATGAATTCTCTAGGGGGTTAGGTTGAACTAGACAAGATGGAGAACTATGCGGTGGTGGTGCTAGGGGCACGACTTCTTGCTGCTCATCAACAGCGTTTTCTTCTAGGCTGTCGCGGTGTAACGAATAATACAAAGACATTTTCACATTTTTCTACTCGGTGAGTAACCTATTTCTGCTTTGTTTTGACTTTTCAAAAGTTTAAAAAAGGCGCACACACTGAGACTTTTTGCATCGCGCTCGAGTTGCAACCGTAGCAGCAGGAGCAGAGCAGTTTTTCTCGGTTTGATACAACTTCACTCAACGGGAACGAACGCTCTCGGCTTCACTTGGTGGGGCCGGATTTGAGCATGCTTTTACGGCAAAAGCTAATTTAGATCCGCTAGTGATCCGGTTCGGGATGGACCAGAAAATGATCGTACTATTGCCTTCGGGTGGCGTTGCGCAATTGCATCAAATCTGAAGGGGGTCTATCAATGGGTACAGAGTTGCTCCCCTGGTTTTTCGCTGGGTCATGTTGTTCCCCGGCCCGGGAGATGCCCTGCAGTTGCCGATCGATGTCATCAACCGACTCAAGGTGCATGTTGAAATCGATGCTGTCGTCAACGTGTTATCGGAACCTCTCCCATCTGGCGCGAAGGTAGTTCCGTCTGGTGATTCGATGCTGGTTGGCCGAGGAGCCAACTTCGGCCACCACTGGATAGTGGTCCGAGCTGAGCTCCTGGTCCACGACTGGCTGGGCAATGTTGTTCCCCATGTTGGTGAGGAACATATCAATTGTTGAGTGGGCCCCGGATCCGCTCAACCGGGTGGGAGTATCCGGGTCCAGGATGGTGTAATGGCCCTCTTCCAGGCCCTCCTGTAGAATAATGCCGTTTCGGTTGCGCCGGGTGTTCTAGGTTTCGTGTTTCGCATTCAGCGATGATAAACTGCGTCTGCCTCCGAGTTAGCTAGCAGATTGGAACAATAAGCCGCGATGATGGTAATAGGGCCGATGGCAGATTCGACGTCAACTCGGATGGCTTCGATAAACTGTAGCTGAAAGCTCGGAAGCATGTTGCAGTTGAAGTTGTTGCGTAGGGCGATCACGACTCCTCCTCCATCAGAGCCGCAACGAGCAAGTCGCACAATCCGATAGCCTGGGATAGAGACGCTAAATTCAGGCTCTGTTATGATGGCGATGTCAATATCCTTCCTGTTGAGGAAGTAACCGAGTTCAAAAGTTTTGTTCCGGTTAGGATGTTGATGGTGCGTTTACGGTCCATGCTTGAACAGGAACGTCATCGTCACGGATGTGGCGGCTTTGAGCTGTTCTTCCTTCGAGTGGCAGGAACATAGTTGGCGGAACAGTTCTTGAAGGAACTCCACCATTTGCTCCAAATCGTAGAGCTGTCCATCGGTGGATGGTTGCATGGAGGCACTGCATCTCGGATTGCACCAGCCTGGAGGAGGAGCCGGTGTTGGGGCGCTGGCGGCTGCCGCAAATCGTTGCTCAATGGAGGCTGACGGGCGGTTGTCATGGCGTTGATACCGGAGCGTCGGGAAGTCCTGCTTGTCGATCCGAGGTGGCGGACGGCGTTGACCAGGCCGGGACTTGGGGGACACCTGTTTGCGGATCGCCAGAAACTCCGCACATTAGGAACAAGTGCGATTGCCATTTTCATGATTTGCGCCACAGTTGGCTCACTTTGGTGGGGCACCTTCGTTTGGTTGTGTGCGTTTCGGATTCCGTGGCCGAACGTAAGGCTGTTGCAACACTGCGTCACGTAGTGCTGCTTCGGGCGATACTGGTCCCACTCGACATAACGTTGAAGAGGGCCAGCTCCCATACAAATCTGCATACGAACAGGTTGAAAATATGGTTTTCCCTTTCCGGTTCCTCAAAAACGGATAACAAATGGTTAAAATTGTCTTCTTCTTTTTATTGCACTATATTTCATTCCATGTTTAATACAGCAATTTTTTATTGCTTTGTTGTCGGTGAAATTTGCTTCGTATTGCATGTTTATGCCTCTCTTTTTTTCGAGGCAACGCTATCAACGCCAGTATAAAGCACACGATTCGAACCAAAATGATTTCATTGGGATATTCAAGTTCGATTGAGCGTGCCGCACGGTTGTGTTTTTTTGCTTTCTAGTCACGGAGATTTTTTCTCGTTTTTTTTCTATCTCGTCCGTTTTCTCGCGATTGCGCGTCTTGCTCGCAAATTATCGCTTGCGCTTGCTCATCTACAAGCCAGAAGGAAGCGCTGCTAAGTTTTGCAAGTTTCCCCGCTCGACCTATTACCGTGGCATTTTGGATTGTTTGAGGCATTCAGGCAGAGTGGTAAATTCGGCAGAGATTTTTCATTAAACCCGAACTGAAAAACGTAAGCAATGGCTCATCGTCGGACATCTTCCTGTAGATGGGCAACATCCAGCCCGAAACCGGTAGACTAAAAAGGTAATTTTAAACCCCTTTTTACGTTTTGCAATAACAATAAGTGTTGTGTCCTGTTTCGCGTCGCGTCTCTCGTGTGAATGGCTCAGTATACAAAAAAATTCATAAGAAGGGACGGGTCAAAGCGAAACACTAAAACATTTTAATATTAACCAACCATATGTGTTATGATATGTTTAAATTAGATGAGACTTTGGGGAATCTTTCGGGTAACACGGAATAGAATACACGGCGCAAGTTTCGTCCACCTGATGGCTGGTTTAATACTCCTATGTACAATATATACAAATAATATCGCAGTGGCTTCACAATAGGTGATGTGGGCTATTGTTTGTGGAGATACAGCAGAGTGTCGGTTACAGTATGAGGGTTCCGAGATCGGGTGTTAGTGTATAGACAGAGTGGGTTACCTGAGTGGTGATAATTCTGATTAGGGTTACCATGGGCTGCCATAATAACGTTTGCATTTAAAAAAATGGACAAAAATTGCCGATTTTTCATGGGTTTACCTTTACCCGCACTGACGTAACTACCCATGCAGCATGAATCATTGTAACCCATGAGTCAGCAGACAAAATTTGACAGCTCTATCAGTCGAACTCTAACCGGGATGGCAAAAACAGTGAAGCAACTCCTTTCAGAAGTGTGCGCGTTCAAAGAACGGCACCCCGCCGCTTCGAAAACGGACATCGTGCGGCAATGTGTGGACGCCGGATACGCCCGTTCCACCATCTACAACATCTTGGTACTATTAGACAACAATCAGAGCATCGAAAGAAAGCCCGGTTCTGAACGGCCGACGACCCTGAGCGACAAGAAGCTCCAAAGAATGCTGAAGAAAAAGACCGAGGGAAAAGTGGCTACATCGCTACGGGCCGGGAGGTCGGTTCAACCGGCCAAACAGTGAAAAAGTACCTGGCGAACATGAACATACATGTCAGGAAGCGGAAGTCGCGTCCACTGGTTTCGGAGCGGCGGGCAATGACGCAGCGGAAGCGGCTGAATAAGATGGTCAACTCGATTTTCCCGGCGAATCGCGACGTGGCGGTGGTGATGGACGGCGAGACCTTTCTCACCCTGGATGGCAACGACTGGCAGGGCACTTCGTATTTCCCCCACGAAGGAAGTGAGCTCCGAGGTGAAGTTCATTTCACACACCAAGTTCCCCAAGAAGGTGCTGCTGTGGCTGACAATCAGCGAGAAGAGGATGTCAAAGCCGCTCTTCTTTTGCTCCGGACTGACCGTGAACGGGGAAATTTATAGTACGAAATGCTTGCCGAAAGTTGCTTCTGTGACAGATGATTGGAGGTCTTCCTTGAGGGCGGTTCTCATTCCGAGGAGTACAATAGGCAACGATTCTGTCCACTTCGGGTTATGGTGGCACATTATCGCGGCCTTGAGTTGTCGGTGGCTTCTTTCGATTTGTCCATTGGCTTGGAGATGGCACGGTGTCGTTTTCAGATGGGTTATACCCAGGGTTCTGGATAGTTCTCGGAACAGCTCGGACTCGAACTGTCGTCCAAAATCGGTGGTGACGTTTACCGGAACTTCAAATCGTGCGATCCATCTATTGATGAAGGCACGCGCGACTGTCATATTTGGAATCGGTATCACTTCAGGCCAACGCGTAAACTTGTCGATTATTGTCAGACAGTACACGTACCCGTCCGATGGTGGTAGTGGTCCGATGTCCGATCAAGTCCATGTGGATATGTGAGAATCTTTCATCTGGTGTGGCGATCTGGATGATTGGTGCTCTGTTGTGTCGATGGACCTTCGATTTCTGGCAATCGATGCAAAGGGTGACGAAATTCTTGCAGTCACGCCGCACCGAGGGCCAGACGTAACGGTCCGTCACGAGACGAGTGGTCGACCGAACATCAGGATGAGATGCGCTGCGCAGCTTTCGGATAATCTGCTTCCGACAATTCTTTGGAACGAACGATCGAATAGCAAAAGTAGAGATGTCGCAATACATCGGCATCGTCGACAATGGAGATTGAAGTGCCTTAAGAAACAACGTGGTATAGGTGGGTGGATTGGGGAGGAACGAGTTGAGCTCAGGATCGTCTCTTTGTTGCTTTGCCATGAGTCCAAAGTCAATGGTTTTGTTGGTGTTAGAGATGACTTCAATACGACTCAGTATGTTGGCGACTTTGTTTGCTTCACCGGGTACATGCCGAATATCCGTTGTGTACTCGCTTATAAAACTGAGATGCCGTTGTTGAGTTGGACTGGCTTGTTCAGGACGCTGTCGGAAAGCAGTGACGAGAGGCTTGTGGTTCGTATATATGCAGAACTCACGGCCGGTGAGTGTGTCCTTGAAGTACTTCACCGCTTCGTACATCGCATACAGCTCCCGATCGTACGTACCGGATTTTTGTTTGCTGTTGTTTAGCTTTCGAGAGAAGTATGCCAGTGGTTGACGACCTTTTTCGGTGATTTGATGCAACACCGCACCAATTGCGGTGCCGGATGCGTCGACTTCTAGTGCTAATTTGGCATCAGCACATGGATGAGCAAGAAGTGCTTCGTTCGCTAGATCTTGCTTACACCGCTCAAAAGCTGCGATTGTTGTTTCGTCCCACTTCAACGAAGTTTGGTCGTTGCGGACGTTGCTCTGGATCATCACATGGAGAACCTGCTGATTGACTACTGCGTGTGGGACGAAGCGGCGGTAGAAGTTTATGGTGCCTAAAAATCGTTTCAGCTGCTTTGCGATTACTGAACGTGGAAACTGCAAAACAACTCTGACTTTGCTTGGTGTGGGTTTGATGCCATCTTGATTGATGAGATGGTCAGAGACACGACCTCGGATTGGCCGATCTGATACTTGCCGGCATTGATGGTGAGTCCGTTTTCTCTGAGCCGCTCAAAAACCAGGCAAAGATGTTATTTGTGTTGGTTGACGTCGTCGGATGCGATACAAAGGTCATCGACAAATGGAAACATGAAATCAAAATCGCCCAAGATGTCATGAAGATGCCGCTGCAGCATTTGCCCTGCGTTCCGGAGTCCGAAAGTCATGAACTTAAATTCGAACAACCCGAAAGGCGTGGTAATAGCAGTTTTTGGGATGTCTTCCGGTGTAACGGGGATTTGGATCACGTCGGGGTCACCAGATTTTGGGGGATCTTTCGGGTAACAAGGAATAGAATACACGGCGCAAGTGTCGTTCACCTGATTGCTGGTTTAATACTCCTATGTACAATATATACAAATAATGGGCTATTGTTTGTGGAGTTACCTGAGTGGTGATAATTCTGATTAGGGTTACTATGGGCTGCCATAATAACGTTTGCATTTACAAAAATGGACAAAAATTGCCGATTTTTCATGGGTTTATCTTCACCCGCACTGACGAAACTACCCATGCAGCATCAATCATAGTAACCCATGAGTCAGCAGACAAAATTTGATAGCTCTATCAGTCGAACTCTAACCGTGATGGGAAAAACAGTGAATCAACTCCGTTCAGAAGTATGCGCGTTCAAAGAACGGCACCCCGCCGCGTCGAAAACGAACATCGTGCGGCGCTTACTGGACGCCGGATACGCCCGTTCCACCATCTACAACATTTGGCACTATTAGACAACAATCAGAGCATCGAAATAAAGCCCGGTTACGGACGGCCGACGACCCAGTGTGACAAGAAGCTCCAAAGGATGCTGAAGAGGAAGACCCAGGGAAAAGTGGCTACATCGCTGTGTGCGCGTGGCCGGGAGGTCAGTTCAACCGGCTAAACAGTGAAAAAGTACCTGGCGAACATGAACATACATGTCAGGAAGCGGAAGTAGCGTCCACTGGTTTCGGAGCTGCAGGCAATGACGCAGCGGCAGCGGCTGAATAAGATAATCAACTCGATTTTCCCGACGAATCGCGACTCGACGGTGGTGAAGGACGACGAGACCTATCTCACCCTGGATGGCAACGACTGGCAGGGCACTTCGTATTTTACTTCCCCCACGAAGGAAGCGAGCTCCGAGGTGAAGTTAATTTCATACACCAAGTTCCCCAAGAAGGTGCTGCTGTAGCTGACAATCAGCGAGAAGGGGATGTCAAAGCCGCTCTTCTTTCGCTCCGGACTGGCCGTGAAGGGGGAAATTTATAGTAAGAAATGCCTGCCGGAAGTTGCGTCGTTCATCAAGAAATACCATAAGGGCGAAGACACGGTGTTCTGGCCGGATCTGGCGTCGGCCCACTACTCGAAGCGATCGTTGGAGGAGATGGAGCGGCTGAATATCAATGTGGTACCCAAGTGGGCGAACCCGCCCAACGTCCCCCAGCTACGTCCCATCGAGAATTTCTGGGCATACCTGAAGCGTAAGATCTACTTCAACAATATTGTCGCGAAAACTGAGGAGGAATTGATAAATAAAACGAAGAAAGAACTCAAAAACATGCCTACACGCATGTTTTCGTCCGCAATGGCGAATGTTCCGGTTAACTGCCGGAAGGCCGCTCGCAAGGGCGTAGATTTTTTTTGCAAGTATGCTTTCATAATTACCTTCCATGGGAAATTTATCAAAAGCAATCTGTCTTAGCCTTTTTTTATCATCATCCGAAAAAAGTCCATTTTTGTAATGCAAACGTTACCATTATTGCTATGCACTAACACGGTCCTACGTGAAACTCGCGGCTATATCCCTGATATAACCCACCTCTATTTTTTTCCATCCCAGTCTGCTCCCGATGCCCGGAAGTCCTGCTTCGATATTAGCCCGTGTATCAAGTCGAAGCTCTTCAACCCTAACGGATCAATCATCCTGAACATGCTTGAGATCTTCATGTTGTATGAAAGTAGTTGTGCGTTCATCACCGCTTGGTATCCACTTTATCCTTTGGACTAATTCGACGTTTTCACATTTCATAAGCTCAATTCTTAATCTTCATTTCTCAGCTTTGAACTCCGTTACCTATCGATGAGCGGTTTACGTTCGTCAGTGAGTAATTCATGTGCAGAACTTGTCGAAACTAACACGGAAAATAACCTTGTAAGACCTAGCGATGATGCGGAATAGAAGGCTGCCGCTTACGTCATCACAAAAAGCTCAATAGCTCATTAAGTAACAACATTGAATGTAGACTATAATTGTGCATGGTAGTTCCTTCAAATCTGACATGTGCAGTCACCTACAGGGGCGGACTAGGTTCGCTGATCAACGTTGCGCACTCAACTCAGGCGTTAACGAAGTCGTTCTATGTTGCATTATTTTTCTTTCAACTGTTTAATATAGGTACGGCATATTACCGTACCAAATGTATACTAATTTATGAACAGATGATTGATTTCGACATTTATAAGCAATCTACGAAATAAATTTACTTAACTTATTCCACCTTTCAGACTAGGAATTCCCTGTCCACCGAACTACAATCCGGCCGATTTCTACGTCCAAATGTTGGCAATAGCTCCGAACAAGGAGAACGAGTGCCGGGACACAATCAAGAAAATTTGCGACTCGTTTGCCGTCAGTCCGATCGCTCGGGAAGTTATGGAGGTGGCCAACACCGGAAAGAACGTCGAAGAACACTTTTTCCTGCAGCCCATGGAAGGAGTGAGCAGAACGGGGTACAGATCGACCTGGTGGACTCAGTTCTACTACGTGCTGTGGCGTTCGTGGCTAACGGTGCTTAAGGATCCGATGCTGGTTAAAGTCAGACTGCTACAAACGGCGGTAAGAATGAGCGTAGCTACGATTGCACTTTGGCGTTAAACTGAACTAATGCGTATTGATGATTGCAGATGGTGGCTACTCTGATAGGATCGATCTACTTCGGCCAAAAACTAGACCAGGATGGAGTCATGAACATTAACGGAGCCCTATTTCTGTTTCTTACGAACATGACATTCCAGAATGTATTTGCAGTGATTAACGTTTTTTCCGCTGAACTTCCAGTTTTTCTACGCGAAAAACGTTCCCGGCTATTCCGAGTCGATACATATTTTCTGGGAAAAACAATTGCAGAAGTTCCGCTTTTCCTCGCCGTTCCGTTTGTATTTACTTCGATAACTTACCCGATGATTGGTCTTAAAAGCGGTGGTGTGCACTATCTGACGACGCTTATGATTGTTGTTTTGGTCGCAAACGTGGCGACATCTTTCGGTGAGTAGCCCATAGCGTGGAACATATGTTGATAAGTACTAATTTGTCTCTAACCGTACTGTTTTAGGCTACCTAATCTCTTGCGCCAGTTCATCAGTCTCAATGGCCCTATCCGTTGGTCCACCGGTGATTATTCCATTCCTGATTTTCGGAGGCTTTTTCCTGAACTCGGCATCGGTTCCATCCTACTTTGAGTATTTGTCCTACTTATCATGGTTCCGTTATGCGAATGAGGCACTGCTGATCAACCAATGGAGTACGATCGAGGAGGGCGATATAGCTTGTACCCGAATGAATGTCACCTGCCCGAGTTCCGGTCAGATCATCCTCGAGACATTCAATTTTAAGGTGGAAGACTTCGGATTCGATATCACCTGTTTATGTGTACTGATTGTAGTTTTCCGCGTTGGAGCACTGTTTTGCCTATGGTTGCGCTCACGAAGTAAGGAGTAAAACTCTGATAGATTTAATCAAGGATGTCATCACAAAAATATAGCTTAGTCATACCTTCCGTGTAGCATTTAGTTCGACCAAACTTCTATGTAATGTGAGATTGTTTGTTTCTGGTAGTAGCGCAATTCGGCTCGAATATTTTTTATTACATAAAAAAAAATATTCCAACAATATACTTTTTTTAAATATAAAAAAAATCAACTAACCTGTTCTATTGATAACCCTGATGGGTTCTGTTCGCACGTCGAAAAGGTCGCAGACAAACGATTTGATAAGCAAGTAAACAAATGTGGCAAAAACTAGCAGCATGAATCCGAAACTCGGTGCGTTGAACAGCAGATATCCGAACAAAAACGAGCAAAATATCACAAACGATGATTTGTATGAGGCGAGTACTCTCAGGCACAAGCGAGGGCCAAGATTGTCCTGTTTAAGCAAGCAAACCCCTTGCGATTTGTCGAAGGTTTGGGAAACCATTGGCGGGCTAAGTACTTGACGGCTCAGTTTTCCCCAAAGGTCGTTTCTATTCCACAGATCGTGCATCTCTCTTTCGAACATTAGATTCAATTTACTTGAAAGTTGGTGCAGGAAGCGAACCAAAAAGGTGAATTCAGTACTAGCTATTGGAAGCAGGGCAGGGTCACCGGTATAGCGAAGTGTAGTTTTTCGTAACTTCATTTGTTGAGGAGTCAACGAAAACGATTGAGCCGAGAGCGTAGAGTTCATCGTTGTATTCCAGGAGGCATTGGCGGTGTTTTCGGCTTGAACAGCTGATTCCGTTTGCATCGCTTCACCTTCAAAGAACTCCTTGCTAAGGGGAATCTGCAAGGAAAAACGTAGATTGTAGATTGAATTAGATTCTTAGTGTAGATATTGGATTCCCCAGAACTAACAGTTAGGTACAGAAATCCCACAAACCTCCTGCAATCCCAGGGACAATTACCTGAAACATCCTCGCAAGTGACTGCAGAGCAACATCCAATATGTCCGGGATCTTCTGCCGATCGTTCAGCAGGGCCGCATAAACCGGATCGTGATCGAAGTATCCAATAACCATATAAACATACTTGAGCACTCCCTGGTAGCGATTAGCTTTCTCCTGTTGAATTTGCCGTAAGTTTTCCCTTGCAACGGACATTGACATATAAATTTTCTTCAGCAACTCTTCGATCGCCAGCGTAAAGAGCTCACCGAAAAGAAACACATAGCTATCGTCTGCTGGCTCTCCGGTTGATCGATTTCCTGGCGTGGCAGGTCTACCGGGTGTTCCCGTTGTAACACCACTGGAATTGAAAGTACGATTCAGTCCACCGGCGCTGGTATTTCCTACACTGCGATTGGATGCACCGGAATGGTGTCCCGGTGAGTTTGAAACATTGAACGCGGAATTGTTTAGCGTTACGTTGTTATTGGACGACATCATGGCCTCATTCTGGCAAAGCAGTTCGATCAAATTACTTTGACTAAATACTTTCAACAATCGGAACAACATCAGGACGTTTCGCAGTGTAGTCAGGTCCATTCGCTCGAACCTTGGTATAAGTTGTACAAATATCTGAGTGTACACAATCAAATTTTCAGCAATGAAGCTCTCGTGACGCTGTGTTATAGGCATTTCGGCATTGTTACTTAAGTCTCTGTTGAACGTATAACGCCATGGCTGAATGTAACTCAGCCACAGTTCCAGAACATCCGAAAACGAACTATCTAACGGCCACCGAGCTATTAGTGATTTCAGAAACCCATACATCCGAACGTTCATAAGTGGTTGAGCTATTTGCCTTAAAAGTGCCATGGAGCTGTTATCCAGCTCCGCACTGTTGCCAAACGCATGCAACTGTTTCACGAGAATTCTAACACAACGAATAAATTCATTGCTTGGTAGTTCGCGTGCATCATCTACGTCCAATCGAAGCCAACAGTCGACAAATATATAGAGAACGCTTTCAGATCGCCAGCAATAAGCTCGGGACGATTCAATCGAGCTGGCATTTGTTGAACGTTGATGGGAAGCGGATACTCCTGCTGGAGGGTGATGGTGAATGGCTGACAGAAGCAAATATTTTGGTGACTTGGTGGGCCTGAAAGTATGAAGCGAACATCGTTGATAAGAAGGAGCTTCAACACACTTGTAAGCCGTTATACGTACGTCATCACAGGTACGGTTGCCGGTGAAGCTACCTTTATAGTTCCGCCTACAATTTGTGGTAGGACAACGGAGTCCGGATGGCTTGGCAAGAAGGTACACAGATACTCAGCCGTTAAAATAAGGTAAAGCGTTTTAGCCTTCTCGTTGCCCAAAGTCAGCGCTGCCGGATGCAGATGTTGCAGAGGAACCGTTCCATGCAGAGCAAAATGAAACATAAAGAAGTCAAATGCATCTGAAAGTCGAATTGCACGATAATTTACTAAACACACATTAAAAGTCAATAGTCTTACTTAACGACAGCGACACTACTTGTCTTCTAAAAGGGTCTATATTAACAATGTCGCTGTAAAAAGCCGAATATCGCCCGCTTTCAATAACTTGTTGCATTTTAGGCTAGAAACAAAAATAAATTCTTCATTGAATCTATCTAGACTGCATGAATACTCACGGGTAGATATGAAATTGGAAGATCGTATTTCAAGGAGTCGTTTAGCAAACGGTAGCACATGCGAAACATTGGACCACCAATCGGAATAAAGAAGTTATAAAGCACATCGAAATCATGTGGATGGGTGTCCCGCGTAATGACCCGTAAAGACCATCCAGAACCGCCGTTTAAACCGAAAACCGCATTGATTAATGTCGGGTAAATGTCTTGTAGTTCTTTCAGGCTAAAATGGAAGATACACAATGTACCGGTGTTCGATTGCAAAAACATTTAATTCATTTACCTGGCACGATCGATGAGCAGTCCTAATTCCGGACAGCGCATCATAGGCGGTAAGCTGAGGATTTCCAGGACCCGCGTCTGAACAGGAATGAATACCTGTACAAAAAAGGTAAACAAAACTGAAATAGTGGTTATGATCTAAACTGGAAGCTGAACTACTTACGCCGGAAGAATCCATTGTCGTATGGTATGAGCTGTGGTGTTCCTGGATAAAATATGATTTTTTAATTGATTTTTCAACCGCAATTCACAAGAATATCATCGAAAATCACTAGGATAAATAAACATCTGCTGTTTGCCGCTTGCACTTCGCTTTCGTTTAAGAACGACAGAGCGACAGTTGTCACCCACTGAAAAATAGTAGTAAAGGGACAATAAGGATAATACACGAAAAAAGTTAAAAATTCAAAAATGGGTTAAATTATGACATCCCAAATTAAAAGTAAGTGTACACTCAGAACAAAATCTAAACTTACTAGTGTAAAGTTCACACTAAATCGATACTCGCCTCGTTGACGCATAACTCCGTATAAACGGCAACTATAATTGCTTAGTATAAACTTGAAATATAAGGGATGTAGTATAATGTTGAAATATATGTGCATAGTTTAAACAAGATTTTGTGTTAAACACTGGCCAGACTGAGCAGTTATAACATGTTATAAGCCTATCTTGATGACGAATTTCTCGTTGAAATTATTTGACAACCGTTATAACATGATATAACTCTGTAGTCTGAACAAGGCATTAAAAAACAAAAAATAATATTTTTCCCCCCCGTATTTTTTTTTTTTTTGGTCCAACCAACCAAAAAAAAAAAGAAACAAACCTTTCTTTATTTCTTCGGTGGGGATAAAAACCGATTGACCACCCGCATAACGAAAAAACAATTTGCTATATAGTCAAAACTATACATCGAATGTAAGATATATAATCACATTTGGTGTTATTGTTATCGAATAGTTTAATCTCATTTTCACCATGCAACCTCTACGCTAACGCATATTGTTAATGTATGCCATATTGTCATTGAAAGGTTTTTTATTGTCTGCACTCGGTCTGCATTATATACCAACTTTTTGGCTAGAGTACAGAGAAAATTTTGTTCGTGAAAATTGCCATATTTTTATGGTAACCTAACTTAACCGCCTCTATTCAGCATATTGTTATTTGGCCTTTTACCATCTGACATATTGTTTAAACTATATAGGAGATTTTTAGTTTATAGTTGTCAACTATAAGGGTAAATGTCGTATCAATAACTGAAACGGTCGTCAACAATAAGGGAAATGGTCCAGGAATGGTTTGTGATTATGCGGGCATATAATCGAAAACATTCTGGTCGAGTGAATTTTTCGAGGGTTTTTTCGGAACTTGGGAAATGTGGAACTTGGGTAATGCCATATGCATTTAACCAATCGGAAATCTTTTTCTACGTGGTAATATCAGCGGGTGGATAGTCATGAAGCAAACGAATATTTTTTTTTGGCTCAGGAAGTACTAGCACACCGGTCCCAAGCTCGGTCCCAAGCTTAATGATTAGCCCCTAAGACCGTAACTCACACCAATACACTCTCAAATATTCTGTCAAAATAACATAACGAATCAGAACAGAAACAAAGATACTTGTACCAAAAGGTACTGGAAATGCGAAAGAGTGCATAGCAAGGTGAAGACTGCAAGGTGTACTTCGGAACTAGGGGTTCTACAACAGTGAACCAATTTCAAATCCCTAGTTGCACATTGATTGTTGATACTGCTATGTAGAATTCTCTCACACAACTTAGACTATATAAAATATTATTATTTTTTTTATCTACCACAGCACCCCCACCCAAACAAAAAATAATATTATATTTCCCCCAAAAAAATTTTTTAAAATATTAAACAAAAAAAAAATATTTTTAACCACACACACCCCCCCCCGCACAAACAACCACCCCTTGACCACCCATACTTTTCTTTGCCACATAAACTTCATATGTGTTTCTCGGAAGGTTCTGTTTATGTGTGAACAAATGAATATTATGTAGAATTTAACATGGATTTTTGTCAATCAATATGTGTGGATTTTTACCCGTGTATATATATAAAAATGAATTTCTGTCTGTCTGTCTGCCTGTCTGTCTGTACCTAATAGACTCGGACACTACTGAACCGATCGGCGTGAAATTTTGTATGGAGGGGTTTTTGGGACCGGGGAAGGTTCTTAAGATAGTTAGAGACCCCTCCCTTCTCTGAAAGGGGGGGCTCCCATACAAATGAAACACATATTTCTGCATAACTCGAGAGCTAATCAAGCAAAGGAAACCAAATTTAGCATGTGAGAGTTTTTAGAAGCAAGAAATGTTTCTATGGTGATTTGAGACCCCTCCGCTTTCTGGAAGGGGAGGCTCCCATACAAATGAAACAGAAGTTTCTGCATAACTCAAGAACTAATCAAACAAATGGAACCAAATTTTACATGTGGAGTTTTCTGGAAGCAAGAAATGTTTCTATGGTGGTTCGAGACCCCTCCTCTCTCTAGAAGGGGGGGGTCTCATACAAATGAAACTGAAATTTCTGCATAACTCGAGAACTAATAAAGCAAATGGAACCAAATTTGGCATGTGGGGATTTTGGAGGCAATAAATGTTTCTAGGGTAGGAGACCCTCCTCTCTCTGTTAGGGGGGGGGGGTCTCTCATACAAATGAAATACAAGTTTCTGCATAACTCGAGAACTAATCAAGTAAATGGAACCAAATTTGGCAAGTAGAGGTTTTTGAAGGCAAGAAATGTTTCTTTGGTGGTTTGAGACCCCTCCGCCCTCTGTAAGAGGGGGCTCCCATACAAATGAAACACAAATTTCTGCATAACTCGAGAACTAATCAAGCATATGGAACCAAATTTGGCATGTGGAGGTTTTTGGAGGAGAGAAATGTTTTTATGGTAGTTTGAGACCCCTCTGTCCTCTGGAAGGGGGGGGGGGGGGTCCATACAAATGCAACACAAATTTCTGCATAACTCGAGAACTACTCAAGTAAATGGAACCACATTTGGCATGTAGAGGTTTTTGAAGGCAAGAAATGTTTCTAAGGGGACTCGAGACCCCTCTCCTTTCTGAAAGGAGGGCTCATATACAAATGAAACACAAATTTCTGAATAACTCGAGAACTTATCAAGTTACTGGAACCAAATTTGACATGTGCAGGTTTTTGAAGGCAAGAAATGTTTCTATTGTAGTTTGAGACCCCTCCGCCCTCTGATAGAGGGGTCTCCCATACAAATGAAACACGAATTTCTGCATAACTCGAGAACAAATCAAGCAAATTGAACCAAATTTGGCATGTGGAGGTTTTTGAAGGCAAGAAATGTTTCTAAGGTGACTTGAAACCCCTCCTCTTTCTGAAAAGGGGGCTCCCATACAAATGAAACAAAAATTTCTGCATAACTCGAGAACTAATCAAGCATATGAAACCAAGTTTGGCAGGTGGAGGTTTTTGAAAGAGAGAAATATTTCTATGGTGGTTTGAGACCCCTTCGCCTTTTGGAAGGGGAGTCTCCCATACAAATGAAACACAATTTTTAGCATACCTCGAGAGCCAATGAAGGAAATGAAATCAAATTTGGCATGTTGGGGTTTTTGGGCTTTGTTTCTTGCCGCCCCCCCCCCCTCCCTTCTGGGGGGGGGGGGGCCCCCAAATAAAAAACAAATTTCTGCCACCCCGAGAACTAACCAAGCAAAAGGAACAAATTTTTCCTTTGGGGTTTTTTTAAGGCAGGATCTATCTATATATTATATAAAAATGAATTTCTGTCTGTCTGTCTGACCCTTATAGACTCGGAAAGTTCTGAACTGACCAGCGTGAAAATATGTATGCAGGGGTTTTTGGTGCTGGAAGGGTTCTTATGATTGTTTGAGACCTCTTCTCTCTCAGGAAGGGGGGCTCTCATACAAATGAGACACAAATGTCGGCATAACTCGAGAACTAATCAAGCAAATCGTACCAAATTTGGCATATGAGAGTTTTTGAAGGCAAGAATGTTTCTATGGTGGTTCAAGACCTCTCCCCTTTCTGAAAATACCTCGAGAACAAATCAAGCGAATGGAACCAAATTTGCCATTTGGGAGGTTTTGAAGGAAATGATTGTATGATGGTTTGAGAAACCGCCACCGCCATGAGAATAATCCAGGTTACTAAAACACAAAATTTGTATTTCTCGGGTAAGAAGCATGTTCTGATAGAAGTTTGAACCCCTGCTTAGTCAAGAAAAAATCTCATTCCGAAAAACAACCAACGTTTATTTTTTATTTACATGGCATAACGTCACAATACTATAACATAGCCTGATACACAATATCCCTCCATAAGGGGACGTCCATTAATTATGTCACGCAAAAAGTGACTTTTTATAACCCCCCCCCCCCCTTGTCACGTTTTTTGTATGGACCTTCCATTTTTTTGTATGAATTGTCACGTATTCAAAACTCCCCCTCCCCCCTTACTGCGTGCCATAATTAATGGACCTTCCCTAATGCCCGATTCGTGGCCGCTCCTCTCCAATCCCTTGGGCACCTTGTACCCCCTAGGTCTTGCTCCACCTGGTCTGACCATCTTGCTCGTTGCGCCCCACGCCGTCTTGTACCAACCGGATTCCCGTCGAACACTATTTTTGCAAGATAGTTGCCCGGCATTCTCGCAACATGTCCTGCTCAGCGTATCCTTCCAGCTTTTGCCACCTTATGAATACTGGGTTCGCCGGCGAGTTGCGCGAGCTCATGGTTCATCCTTCGCCTCCATAGTCCGTCCTCCTGTACTCCACCAAGGATGGTTCTTAACACCCGTCGCTCAAAAACTCCGAGTGTTCGCAGGTCCTCTTCAAGCACTGTCCACGTCTCATGCCCGTAGAGAACAACCGGTCTTATTGGCGTTTTGTACAGGATGCACTTCGTACGAGAGCTAAGTCTAAGTTTGACCGTAGTTGCTTGTGGAGCCCATAGTAGGCACGACTTCAACGTGCCAGTTCTATAAAAAAAAATCATTTAGTTGCAAGCGTAGCAGCATGGACCCAAAGGGAAGGACGTAGTTGTGCCGTAGAAACATTTAAAAAATTATGGATCGCTATCGTACTAGAGAAGCGGTTTCTAGTACTGTCAAAGTGCCGGGTATACTCGATTATTTTAGATATTGCGTTGGCGTATTTTAGTGTGCATGTAAGTTATTATTACCGTTTTGGGTTTTGATTCAGCTCCAACCTTGATCGGGTATGAAGATTGGGTCAACTTGTTGTGTGTCAAACGTCGGTATGTTTGACTCTTTTTGTAACAGGTATCGGCTTGAAGTTTGTGTTGACAATAACTTCGACAATAACTGGTTCCAACCTATGTTGGAAAACGTATATGTCAGCTGAGTTTATTTACAAATTAGTTGTTATTTTTTTTCCTTTTATTTTCCGTCGGCCTATTTCCTCACATGGTGATAATCACTGACGCCAGGAAGACGACTCCACCACCTAGACCCTACCTTACGACTCATGAATATGAACCGGGACCAACGGCTTTACTTCCCTTCCGAAGGAAGACGTGACAAGATTTTTTCGCCTCAGAAAAACCACCGACGTCGACTGGGATTGAACCCAGTCCCACTGGGGTGCCAAGTAGCAGTCACGCTTACCACCGACGCCGGCTGTTAGTTAGTTGGTATTAGCTGGTGTTAATTTCGTTTCATTCTTCAGCAACGGAGAGTGTCGCTTCGATTACGACCAATACTTCTCAGGTATGATCAAGATTTTAAATATGAAATGAAAGAAAATCGCAGGTGATTGAATCTGGAATGGGTGTCGCTACTCCGGGAGATCTTGCTAAGCATTAAGCAAAAGAGCATGCTAAACTTAATCAGATAATTACGTTCCGGATGGAACCAACACAGGTGAAGTGCATCAACGGACCCTTCTGGATATGACCATATCGTTTCTGACGTAACGCAGATTAGCAACAAGGTATTCAGTGAAGAATTATATACTGGATTGAAGATGCGTCGTCTTTGAGATCGAAAAAGAATTTGTTAGCGGTGCTATGAGCTTGTAAGTATTTTCGATCGAATCCTTATGGACAAAAATTCATATTGTATACAGACCACAAACCGCAAATATATGGATTAAATTTGAAGGACACCAATAATAGACTAGTTCATTGGCGTCTTTCACTGAGCGAGTTCGACTACGAGATTAAATACCGACTCGGCAAATAAAACGCCGTTGCCGATAGTCTATCTCAAGTTCGTAATGAAATTAATATGAATGAAAGTATTTCTTCTAATGATATGAGTGCCGATACAGATGATTCCAAATTCATAAAATTTACCGTATTGCCAGTAATTAAATTCTCCTTAAAATTGGTCCAGATGAACCAGACCAATATGAACAAGTTATTTCAAGACTATTCAGAAGAACAATAACAAAATTTGTGTTTGGCGATTCAAAGAATACATGGACTTAAGGCGAACAAATTGCATCATGTGCTTTGAAAATTTAATGAACAGTATCCAAATAGTTGTCAAAAATGATTTTAGCAGAAGCGATCATTGACAGTTTTTATTTCACAAAAACTCATGATTGATTTAAGAACCCCTTAGGAACCCGTGATTGAACAAACTCACGAGTCGGCGCACAGAGGAAAAAATATAAACCGGACAGAACGATGGCACTGCTTGTAGGTCAACATCTTCAAGTGATCGATCTTCTGACCGGACGTCTCGTAGATGATGTTATACGTAGTGGGTGAAATAGTTCCCTGGCGAATCGATTGCGAGACGATATAGAAATCAGTTCTAAAAGAGGAAATAACTGTTTTTTAGACAACATAAGAAGTGAAATTAAAAACATAAGTAGTGACGTGCCTAAATTTACCGTTCCGGGAGAGTGACAACGTTCTCTACTATAGTTCCGGGCTTAGAATTATTTTTGCAATCGAAGATGCGAGTGTTAATACGTTTTTTGACCACGGCGAAGATAAACATAGCGTCCTGATTGGATCCAGCCGATCGATACACTTCGTTCAGTTTTTCCACAATCGATATGACTGCGTGTTCGAACACGTAATCCCGGTAGAAGATGATTCGTTTCGGCAGTTCTCTATACTCTCTACGATTTTCGGTGAGCGCTTTCATGTTGGTAAGTCGCAAATAATTGCTGATTTCTTCGCCGTACGAATGCAGTGTTCCAATCTGCCTTGTTGTTGGAGACAACGCACATTATTAACTGGGAATCTCTGTGCACAATATTGTCCAGCGCTCGGATTTACGTTCCAGGATTATCTGAGAAAGTGACGATCTCACATTGCCGGATCTAACCGCATGCCTCGGGCAGCCTGAATCATACAGCCGAGGAAGTCGCTGCAGCGCACGATTCAGCACAAGGTACATACCAGTGATCCGTATCAAACAAAGGATTGTCCAGTCCTGCTCACCTGCTTGAACACCACTAGAATATTTGATTCCCCCCCCCCCCCCCCAAACAAAAAAAAAAACCACCAAAAAATCCCCCCCCCCCCCCCCCCCTCCCCCCCCTTATTAAAAAACCCCAACACAAAACCCAAAAAAAACAAAAATTTTTTTTTTTAATTTCTCCCCAAAAAAAAAGTAACATATTGCGACATTTACACCCATTTGGACTCGCCCTGAATTCATGATTATCACAGTCGAATCTCGCACACAATTTCGCAGCCAGCACGGCATACCAAAGAATAAGGGTTATCTATTGTGTTTATAGATTTGCCGTTTAGAACACCCCTATTTTAAATTACCTTGCACAATCTGTGAGCAGCACAGCTGAGATCGAACAGTTTGTTTTTGTTTACTCTGTGAAGTTGATTCGGGTTTTTCTTGAAATATTCTTCTTTCGGAAACTAACTATTTTCTCTTGCTATTCTTTGAGGTAAATTTTGATAATTCTAATATTTATTTACGAAAACGTAGAATTGCATAATACAGATATTTTTTACAGGTATTGATAATTGGAAATGCATGATCCCGCGGACGACTGCGATTTAGTGGAACAAGAAGAGGAGGAGGAGGAGTATCTAGAAGAACGGCTTATTGATTCAGAAGAATATACAGAGGAAGAAGATAGTGCAAACGATCGTGAAATGGAATTGGGAGACGAAGATGATTTTCATCCCACCGAGGCAAATTCAAACACAGGCTATGAAAAATCCGCTACTTCCATTGAGGATGCTGAATCATCGCTGTTTATAGTAAGCTTGATTGTTTCGTTACGAGATTTCAAAGGACAAACCTCGGCTGGCGAACTTGATACTTGGTTGATTTGTGCGAACAGTGTTGAGGAGTTTTTGCATAGTATCTGGGAGCAGTCCAAGAAACACCTCGCTCGTCACGTTGTAACCGTTTGTGATGATGAAGGCAATATCACTTATACCTGGAACCCGAAGAAAGTGATTGATGAGGCTGATTTTGTCCAATTCGCGCTATTTTATGACAAGCAGAACCGAAGAACAATACCAGTGGATAAATTGACAACGAGTATTCTTCAAAACTGGAGAACGAAATCAACTGTTGAACTCTTGTTGCACAAGTACTCGCTTATCGATATTATACCTAAAAATCGAGGTGGTGCGGCAACGACCGAATATGCGCAGCAACTGGCAAATGACCTGCGTCGTAAACATGGTCATATTTGGAGCGGCCATGATATTGCATGGAGTATCTGGGCAAACACCATACTCGCTGCACCAGGTCATCAACACGATGCCTTGACGGATGAATCAACACCTCCAGCTAGCTGTTTGCATCTACTGTCAATGAGAGAAAATGAGCAATTCCTTCGCATACGACGAGAGTACCGTGTCGCCCACAACGTCAACGATGGCTACCAAGCAGAAGTTAGGAAAGTCGTGGATGCGTTCGCAGAGCTGAAGGTAGCACATCAGCATCAAACTTTAAAGCTCTCTGTGTTGGAGAAGCACATCGAAAATTTGCTCCTGAGATGTCAAATTGGAGAAGCATTCATAAGTTCCGCTGAGTCCGCCTTAGATGTACGTGAGAGTGAGTTTTCTGCATCAATTGCTTCCAGAGTGCAGGATGCCGAGGATGTAGACCACATGTAAATTCTAATATTTACGAAAATTTGATTTTTTTTATGCACTATCCGAAAATAAACTGAATGAAACAACGAATAGTACAGTATTTAATCATTTATTCAGTATTTTGTGTCCAATAAACAATATTTCCATTAAAATTCATTGCGCTTCTTGCTATTTTTCTCAAACTCATAGTCAGCTGGATCGTTTGCCGTAGGATTAAATTTACCACCCTTGATGTAGCCACATTTCCTGAATAAACTGTCCATATTATAGTTTGAATAATGTTTCATAATTTTGGCAATAGTTAACTTCAGGTTTGCTGTCGCACTTTCATCGTACTCACGCTGTAGACGCTTTTTACACAAGCCAAATAGCACCTCGATTGGATTCATGTGAGGACAATATGCAGGGAGGAAAATCAAATGAACTCCGAGTAACCTGAAGTAATATACCAAGTTGGGGTCGCAGTGAATGCGAGCTCCGTCTAGGATCCACAAGGAATGTACTCCTGGATGATGTTGTACAATTCCACTATATAGGGCAAATCGTTTGCAGCAATCAAAAAACTTCGCCCTCGTAAACGTTCCTGCAGTGTGGCACACTTCCACCATACCTTGTTGTCCAGCAAAACATAACAAGGACTCCCGAGGTTTCCTCAAAAACTCACCCCTGAAAAGAAGTCGCTTTCCTCGCACACCAAATCCCTTGGTTCGCAGCATAGCTTTGTTATCAAAGCTGACTTCATCAATGAAAAGAAGATTGTGGTAATCCCATTCAATTGCAGAAATTTCATTATAATATCTAAGGACATCGTCCTCCCTGATCTGTAGAGCTCTACGTTCAATGGTTTTCCATGTCATGCCTTCGTGATGAAGGATTCTACAAATTGATGCCACAGAGATCGTTGTATGGAAATGCTTAAGAAAAAGTTTTGCTGCTTCGTCCAAGAACGTTGTCGGTTTAGCATGATAAAGCTGGACTAACCAGCGACGCTTTTCGGCTCCAAATTTTTGTGCAGTTCTAGCATAGGCTGTTCTGTTAAAATATCCATCTTTCTCATATCTTTCGATCCAGTTGGCAATAGTGGTTTTGCCTTTTTTATAAATTGTCGAGAGCTGAGCTTTTAAGAGGCCCAAAAAGTAATAGCCGTACAGCACATGGTACACTGTGTTAATTGAAGCCCTTCGATTCTTCACTTCTGCTATGATGTTTGCCATAAGGAATATCACTTGATTATTAGTACGAAAACTTTTCCAATTGTTCGTGAGTATAGTAAATTAACCGAAACAGCGTTTCAGAGAAAATTGTTTTGAAAACAAATTTTTTTTCACTGTCGAGCGAAACGTCACTGATATGTCAGGTTGACAGTGCGAAATTGGGAAAAAGACAATGCATGATTATCGCAGGAATCTAAATAGTCGTGAAAATGACAATACCCAAGTAACCACGAGGCTATAATAGCATGCATATATAGGGCATATGCATTACGTCTAGTGCATCATTGAAGTTGGAATAATGCTGAAAAGGGCCTCACTAAGATCGAACTAATGCTATATCTTTTGTAATGCCTTAAGACATTGCTAAAGTAGCATTATTGCATTGGTAATGCATCACTACATTCTTAAATCTAATCCAACGCTTCATTACTTGACAACTGCTGAATTAATGCGACCCCGCATTAATGATGTCGAATAAATGCGATCCCGCATTAATGATGTTGATTTTGGGTTGAATAAGTGCAATAATATAATGCTTGTGGTTACTTGGGATTTTAGAAGAGAAAAAAAAAATGTTACAGTTCAAAACCGAACACGACTACTCACCCCAATCGATGCCACTTGCATTCTATTGTTCCGCATCTGGTGCGTTGTATAGCACATAAAGCGGGCTATCCACACTATGCGACTCTATAGAATTAGAGCAGGATCGATTGGCTCGAGTGGTCCGGTTTTGAACTGCAACGAGTGTATTCGAAAATTACACAAAGTTTCCACTTACTATAACTACACAATTTTCAACGAACATGTACTTATTAAGCATCTTGAATCTATATCGATAATCAAAATTGACGCTTAGGATTGTCTAATAATTCATTAAATAATGGATTAATTATCTGGAATTTCTAATATTTATGTAATTTCCCCTTTTATATAACTAACATAAACCGGTCGTTAAAGACTATCAATGGAAATATTTTAATCACATCGATGAACAATACGTTCAGGATTGACAAATAGTTCATTTTATAAACTGAAGGTATGACATATCGAATACTCCTGGTTCTTCCTGGAATTTCTGATGAAAATATGTATCCAGTACCATATTGGCCACATTTGAATTCGTAATTATGGTGAAGTGTAAGAAGGGTTCAGTCTCACCATCGGTGGATTAATTCAGGTTTTTTTTTACTTACTAACTTACTATAGTATAAACGGAACTTGATACATTGAAAATTGTGACCTGGTTCGTAATGCATAAATCGTCCGTGCGATGTCCGTAATTTAATTAGTCCGTGGTAGCAGCGCTCGCACCGGGTTCAGCTAGTGAATGATAAAAATGATTACTTTTTAAACTATCAATGATTAGAAAAATCTCAGAGTGTACACAACCTTAGGTTTAGTTTTGGGTTAATCGTATCTAAATGTGTGTGGCTTTGTACCGGCGTGAAGTTTTCGGTCAAGTCTTTTAACTGGCACTGGGGTTAAGTATGTCAAATCTGACATTTTGCTTAAATGTTTTGATTCATTTCGATTTGATGGTTCCTTCCTGAGTTCGCGTGTTTTTCCGGACCCATTGTTTGGAAGTTGAAGTGTTTTTTCGCTGAAAGTCAATCCAAGAACTCAGAACATTCTAACGATATATGTGAAAAGTAGAGAACATAGGCTTCGAATAAGTGTATTCATTTGTTTTCTTTAAATACCGACGGTTGTAAGTAAGTTGGCCTTTGCCTGTCGCATTCATCACGTGTTTGGCTTGCATTTTTAGAAATCATCCTCCAGCCGAAAGTTTTAAAATAATTTTTATCTTAGCGTCATGGCAGTAGAAACCGAAGGGGAAGTTCAGAACCAGCAACGTTGTCACAAGATTCCGGTTCCGACCAACTATCGGACGGCATCGAAAATCCTGCGGCGTGTAGTGGAGGAGCGATGTAACGTCAAATCCCTTGTCCTCCAGGATAAGCACCTCCGGAAAAGCAAAGGTCTTGCCATGATGGATTTGATCCTTGTCCATTTGGCTCAAATCGATGAATTGCTCAAGCGTACTGATCTTCTGACAAAGGAGCCCCGCCTTAATCCGTGGCTGGCTAAGGTTTTGATTGCAGAATTGATATTCGGTCGAGGAGAGTTGAATGGTGAATCGCTTCCGGTTCAATGTATTAAGCGATACAAAGATGAACTGCAGCAAGAACTCGGAAAGCTGGACATAGCACCGCCAAAATTGTTGGATTTCAAAGGTAATTGTCGCGTTTCGATTGTCCTAAGGGGAGTCTTTTCTCTTTCGCTTCCAGGGAACGATGGGAAAGAAAAATAAAAATAAAACGGCTCTAAACACATCGGGCGATGTGGTGGAAGGAGAACCGAAACTGATACAGCAGGATTTGGATAAATCAAAAGAAACTGTCAGCCCGCAGTCAAGTATTTGCAACGACCCGTACGATGTACCTTTCTATTCGAAACAAGCAGCATTTGCACTGTTGTGGCTATTGGTGTTCAGTTTCGGAATGTTCACTCTTCCGTTTTGCGCCTTTTATGGGACGAGGTACATTTTGACGCACAACTTCAATATTGAAGGATTTGCCAACACTTGCGGATCTGTTTTGGCGGCGGTACTGGTTGTAAACGTGATCATCATGATGTACGCACTTAAAGGATTCCACGAAGCAGAGGAAGACGAGCAGGAGAAGAAACGACAGGAAGGCGAACCTGCAGCTAAAGCCAAAGAAGCGTAACTTGAGGAAATGGAGATGATTTCCGTTTTTGGGTTTTTTGTGAATTGTTTTTAGTATTCTTGGCCTGTGAGATAGATTTTGTCTATGCGAATAAAGTAAGAGATAAGACTCCCCTTATGTATCCTTAATGGTTTTATAATTATTTTATGATCACTTCGGTAAGGTCGTTGTTTTATAATATGGCAGATGGATAAGGAATAATGGCTCTTGATTTTCTTCCTAACAGAACCTCGTTACGTACGCATTAATACGAACGTGTTGGCCCAGCCTGGTGCCATTAGACTGCTGCAGGAAGAAGGATGGGTACTGATAGAAGAGGAATTCGAGAAGTATTCAGATTTCTTAGAGCGCGTGAAGAATTTGGGGGAGTCAGAATTTCTTGTAGATTTTCACTTCAAAGAAGTGTTGATTTTCCCCAACAGTGCCAAAAATTATTGGGCTCGAGCCACGGAACTCAAACAGAAGTTCGTGTTGCAAAACAAGGTAGGACATCTCAATATGTTGATCGAATTCCTGTCAATTCATATTCTCTTTAATTCAGGCTTGTGTCCTTCCAACATATTTGTTGAACCCACCGAAGAAGAGTGTGGTGTTGGATATGTGCGCAGCACCGGGACTAAAAACTACTCACTTGGCCAATCTGATGAAGAACAAGGGCCGTATTTATGCCGTCGAACGGGACGCTAGCCGGTACAAGTTGCTGTGTGATTACGCGGCTGATTTTGGTGTTATCAAGGCAATCAATGACGACTGTTTGTTGGTGGGTGACGAACAGGCACCGGGTGTCGAGTACATTCTATTGGATCCCAGCTGTTCCGGCTCCGGAATGGTAAACCGCTTAAAGCTGAACGAAGAATATGATAAGCAAAGGCTGTACCGACTAGGAGGCTTGCAGTATAAGTTACTCTGTCACGCGATGAATGCTTTTCCAGCAGTCAAGCGCATTGTCTATTCGACGTGCTCCATTTTTCCCGAGGAAAATGAAGAAATCGTTCTGGGAGCTCTTAAACATAACGGACACTTCAAGCTGTTGGATAGCAAGGAATTACTCGGAAAAGAATGGTTGAACTTCGGATCCCCAGATTACCCGGGAATCGGAGAAAAGTGTCTATACGCCAGATCTGAAAGTGATCTAACCGTTGGGATGTTTGTGGCCGTTTTCGAACGTTGCGCTGAGGACGAGTACAATGACGTGTATGTAGCTCACGAAAAGCAAAAGCAAAGTTACGATAAGCTCTCTAAGATGGGCCACGGGAATTTCGGCCGTGGGAAACAAGAGACGGGTAAAAAGAGGAAAAAGCATCATTCTAACGACGAGCAACTCAATTTGGTTCAGGAAGAGAGCGACATTCATTTGGATCAGAGCGAGGGGAGCGCAACGGAAGAAGTTGACAATTCGGTGGATCCTCCAACAAATAAGAAGAAGAAATCGGAGTATGCCATTGAACTAGAAGAACAACCTGCTGAGCAAGTAAAGGAAGTTGATAGCATGGAAGGCACTAAAAAGAAGAAAAAGAAATCTAAGAAGCAAAAGGCTGATGTCGAGGAGCAACATTTAGTTCAAGAAGAAACTACTGTCTATTCGAAAGAAGTTGAAAATGCGGAGGACCTTCCAAAGAAAAAGAAGAAAAAGAAGAGCAAGAAGTTAGACTCAGAAGAAAACCCTGCTGAGCAACTGGCAGCAATGGAAGTTGATGACACCGAAAGTTCAAAAAAGAAGAAAAACAAATCAAAATTTGTGCTAGAAGATGTAGAACCTGAATATGACGAAGGTATTCCCGTGGAAGAAAATGGGTTAAGTAAGAAGAAGAAAAAACAAAAGCATAATAAAGCGGAAGAAGAAGTTCTCCCAGAACCGCAAGAGCCGATAAAGAATGTAGAGCTGGATGTTCTAGAAATCTCTACGAAAAAGAAGAAAAGCAAGAAAAATATGGTGAAACAAGAAGAATGAGGAACTGATTTGTTGAATCTATGATAAAAATGACTTAAATAAAATCCATAAAACTATATTTAGCGTCGTTTCTTAACGTGTAACGTGACGAGAATGTATTCTCCAATCCTCATATTTGGTAGTTACATTTCCGCTTGTTCCGTCGATTATATTAGTAACGTCTAATCCTACTGAAACTTCCAACAGTTGAATAGCAATACGCTACGTGTGAGTAGTAAATGTTGTTTACAAATAGCAGTACAAGAAATACAAGAATAGTACATAGCTTGATAGGTAGAGTTACATATTATGCGCAAGGTAACTGATATTCGCATCGTGCAACTACAATTCGTCCATCTACTTCGAACGCATTCGTTTTAGGAAATCAAAACAAGCAATCCCGAATGAACCGAAGCATTTTCTTAAGCGGAGATCTGTGGGCTAATACGAGTTGTTTATTTACTATTCTATCTTAATTTCATTCATCCATTGATCCACCACTAGAGAGGGTTATCTGAAATAGGTTCAACTATCGAGATACGTCCATCGAAGGAGATAGTAATCAATTCCATTTTCATTTTGCTGCATTTGCTGGGGGAGTGGTCAATCCAATGTCTATAATAGTCTATGCTGCCCTCTTGAACCCCAAAGACTATTGTGTAACCTATCATACCTATCATGGAAAGTATTATAACATTACGACAGAGCTTATAGGCTTTCGGATGAAGCGCATCCGAACACGATTGTAGTTTATTTGTTGTTGACATCAAGAGGCTCAATCTGGCCCCAATGATGTTGAAAATAAATTACGGTTAAAGCGTAGGGTTAAATAATAAAATACATGTACATAAATACGGTCATATAGTTATTCAACACCGGAAGCACCATTGAAAAACGTAGTAAAAGGTAAAACGCCGACGCAGCATCTGTCGTGAAAGGTGAAAGTCGAACACAGGAGAGGCCCGGTTGAATACTCGCTGTAATCCACCGATGGCACAGTTCATGCTGTAGTTGGTACGGCGGAGAGGCAGTTTCAGCATCATGAGCAGTCTATTCTGCCCTGTAATGTATCTGCAATAAAAAGCGTCCTCGAGGTTTCTGATTTGGAGAAGCTCCAGATCGATCAGCTGGCAACGATGTTCATAGCTGTGCAGATGAAACGGGTCCCTCTACAGAGCAAATCGAAAAAAGGCGCCGTTGAACGGACTCGACTCTCTCAACCCCATTATTGTAATTTGGAACAGTACTCCTGTGTAGATCGCACCCAATGAGGTCTATACAGGTGGAGAAGAAGTGGTTAAGTTGTATTAGTGTAATCCAAAATACTGTCATTGTGTTCGTGAGATGATGCACAACCTGTTTTTTTGTAAACACGCGTGACGTAGATCTCCAAAAACAACAATTCACAACAGCAGCAAATCACAAGGTAGAATGTTTATTTTCGGTAATTGGTATAGTTTTTTAAAGGTTTCGGCTGAAAAATGCCTTCTTGTGCACTAAAAGGATGCTAAACTTGGTTTGTTATCATTCGCTTGTTTTTGGAGCTTTACGTCACCACCCGAAATCATCGATTGTTTACACATTTTTCGCTACGAATACCGACAAACACCTTGCTCTTCTCCACCTCATTGGATCGCACCAGCGAACTGAACGAGTGACTTGAGGCAGTAGATGTCGGAGAAACTATTTGCCCTATGTCCTCGACGCCTTATCGAGAGTCCAGAATAATTCCCAAATCTTTTACTTGATCCACACGGTCTGTTGTTGATCCTTCGAGTCTGTAGGTAAATGTGTTCGGTTCTTTATTCCGAGAAAACGTGATTACCGAACACTTCGCAGGGTTAACAACCATTCTGTTTAAATTGCACCAGCTGGCGAAAGCTTCGAATTTACGTTGGAGGAAGATGCAGTCATCGGTCGCACGAATCCGAAAGTAGATTTTAAGATCGTCTGCATACGATAGTCGTGGGCCTTCGATGACCAAATTCACATCGTTGAAATAATGTAGGAAGATCAACGGTCCCAGGTGACTTCATAGAGGTATCCCTGACGTGGTTGAATAAATGCCGGACTGGCAGTTTCCAATCGTGACCATCAGCTGTCGATCGGTCAGATATGAGCGAAATCATCGCAGAAAGTTGCCCCTGACCCCAAGTTTTTCTAGTTTCGCAATCACAATGGCATGGTTCAGCTTGTCGGATGCTGCTGACAAGTTGGTATATATGAGAACGCGTTGTGAGCGCATCGTAATAAATAGATAATAAAGTTAACTTACTGTTGATTAAACTTAACTCTTGCCCTTTCAATCTACTGGAACCTTACCCCAAAAGGTGTTGCATGGTGCTCATAGGACGCGCCAGGTATTTTTGACATAAACTGAAAGACCGAAAGCAGTCTAATGTTATCTTTAAATTATAGGGCAGTGGGTCGCTTTTACTTAAATCTTAGAAAGGAAGAAATGTTTTCCAAGCAATCTTGCGTAAATCCTGCAGTGTAAACCGACGTATACTTGGTATCGAGTCGAGTATTAGTACAGAACACTGAAGAAGTCTGCACATTGTAGACGAAGTACGCGTATCTGTCAGAATAAGCAATAAAGGTAGTTGGAATGAAATGGAAATTACTAATCTTTCTTCTCATTTTCTCGTAACAGGTATTCCACTAAAAACTTGCACTCGCCAGGATTCGATGTATACTGTTCAGTATATAACATGGTATTGAAGTCGAAGAATGCAATTCGTACATAAAATCGAAGCTGTGTACACTCAGAAAAAAACTCTAAACTAATTATTTTAAAGTTCACACTAAATCAAAACACATTTTCACCGAAACATTTTGTTTTTAACTTTAAGCACAATATAATGTTCTACAAAGTTATTTGCAATATCAAAATACAAAACTTTCTAGAACATACTATACCTGCATTATTTCAGTGGATGAGTTATTGAACTTTTTACCGTTTTTTTTCGTCGTATTTTCGACGGCTGTACCACACTAAGGAGGAAGTAGGAGCAAATAGAGTTGGCTGCATCTAACTGTACATCATAAGAGCTTTCGATAAATTTATAAAACTGTATTATTTTTTCAACAGACATCGATAGTTCAATACCCGCAAGCCTTCCCGCATAACGAAAAACAATTTGCTATATAGTCAAAACTATATTTCGAATGTAATATATATTAGCACTTTTCATGTTATTGTTATCCAATAGTTTAATCTCGCTTTCACCATACAACCTCTACATTAACACATATTGTTAATGTTTGCCATATTGTCATTGAAAGGTTTCTTATTGTCTGCACGTGGTCTGGATTAAATACCAACTTTTTGGCATAGAGTACAGCAAAAATGTTGTTCGTGAAAATAGCCAATTTTATATGGAAACCTAACTTAAACGCATATTCAGCATATAGTTATTTGACCTTTTACCATCTGAAATATTGTTAAAAATATATAGGTTATTGTTAGTTTAGAGTTGTCAATTATAAGGGTGAATGTCGTAACAATAACGTAAATGGTCGTCAACAATTAGAAATAATGTCCAGGAATGGTTTGTGAATATGCGGGTTGAAAGGCTACGAATTGCGATCTTCCGAACTGGTTTCTAGTATCATCAGATCCATTGATTACAAGCATTCGTTGTTGACCCAAAAAGCATATACAAATCGGTAGTTGGGCCAAACGGCCTGCATACCACAGAGAATCAAATCGACCATGTTCTAATCGACGGGAAATTCTTCTCCGATATCATCAACGTTTGCACCAACCGCAGGGCCAATATAGACTCGGGCCACTACCTAGTTGCAGTATGTTTGCGCTCAAAACTCTTGACGGTGTACGACACGCGTCGAATTCGGACGCCACGACCTAAAATTGAGCTACTACGGGAAACCGGAGTTGCCCAGCAATACGCGCAACAGCTAGAAGCAGCCCTACCAACGAAAGAGCACCGCGACGCAGCTACTCTTCCCAACAAACATCGGTGTTGAATTAGAGCTTGTTCAAGCAAATTTGGAGAAGCTATTCAGCTGTTTCTTCTAGAATAGCTAAATAGCTTCTCCAAATTTGTTTGAACGAGTTCTAATTCAACACCGATGTTTGTTGGGTTAAAGATGGCTGGAGAGATATTGGAATCGCCATTGGTAGAACTGCAATTGCGGCACTAGGTACTTCTTCACCGAATCCAAAAAATGACTGGTTTGATGGCAAATGCAAGCAGTTAGTAGAGGAGAAGAATGCAGCACAGGCGAGACTGTTGCAACAACATTCGCGAACGAATGTGGAACGGTACAGACAGGCACGGAACAGACAAAATTCTATTCTTCGAAGGAAAAAGCGTCAAAGGGAAGAAGGAGACCGCGAAGCAATGGAAGCATTGTAACGTGCTAACGAAACACGCACATTCTACGAGAAGTTGAACAGCTTCCGCAAAGGCTACGTACCAAAAGTCGATATGTTCAGAGACTTGGAAGGCAACCTTCTCACAGTACTTTGACAAGTAGTGAAGGTGACATGGTAATAAATCTAGGAACACGCACACAGGATGACAGGATTCCGACCCCAATCCTCAAAAAATTACTGGATTACAGCAACTATCGTGCAATCATGCTACTGAGCGCCGCCTAAAAGTTGCTCTCCCAAATTTTCTGCCACCGCCTGTCTCCAATCGCAAAGGAGTTCGTGGGGCAATACCAAGCGAATTTCATGGGTGCTACTACGAACCTGATTTTCGTGATTCGGTAAGTGCTGCAGCAATTTCGCGAATGTAACGTGCCCAAACATCATCTTTTCATCGATTTCAAATCAGCTTACGGCACAATCGATCGAAACCAGCTATGGCAGATCAGGCACGAATATGGATTTCCAGAAAAACTGACGTGGTTGGTCAAAGCAACGATGGATCGAGTGATGTGTGCCGTCACTGCCGGACACTCTCGAGTCCCTTTGAATCACGCACGGAGAGGGTTAGGACAAGGTGATGGATTGTCGTGTTTACTATCTAACAATGCATTGGATGAAGTGATTCGAAGAGCGGGGATAGACACGATATTCAAAAAGTCTGTCTAACTTTTTGGCTTTGCCGACGACGTTGATATTGTAGCATGTAACTTCGAGATGATGATGGAAACGCACATCATACTTAAGGTTGTAGCTAGTAGAATTGGGCTGGTGATAAATGTGTCGAAAGCTAATTACACGGAGGCTCACGAAAAGACAATGTCAGCCTCCCACCACGAGTTCAGATCGACGGTGAAGAAATCGAGGTGAAAAACGAATTCGATAGCTGGGCTCATTGGTGACCGCCGATAACGACACCAGCAGAGAAATACAAAGGCGCATTATGGGTGGCAATCGTGCCAACTCTGAAGGACGCTAAGGTCGAACAAAGACTTGGTCGAGCAATCGACACTGAAGAAGTCTGTTGGTTGTAGACGAAATAGGCCTATCTGTCAAAGGATAAGCTTTTTCGAGTGGAATTTATAGGAAGTTGTTCGCGCGTACCAGAGATAGTGTGGAAAAATGCTTCAATTTTAATGTTTAAAGGGTGTCCACGATGAAATTGCCACACCATGAAATTGCTCTAACTTTTTAACCGTTGGGTAGAATTTAATGAATGTCAAAGTCCTTAAAGTCCTGTGATCAAAACTCGCGGAAATGGAGTCGAAAGAACAGCTCGTGCGTGATAAAATCTTGCGCATTCATCACGAGAACAAGGATCTCTCGCATCGTTCCATCGCTAAAACGTTGGGAATCGCGAATTCCACGGTGTCGCGAGTGATTAAGCGGTTCGAGGAACGGTTGACCACCGATCGGAAGCCCAGAAGTGAAGGAAAAAGTATTCCGTACAACACCAAAAATCACAACCGCGTAGTTGGGGCGTTCAACCGAAATCCGAACGCCTCCGTTCGGGATGTGGCTAAGAAGCTGCACCTAAGCCGAAGTTTTGTCCAGAAGGCCAAAACTAAGGCTGGACTTCGAACGTTCAAGGTACAAAAGGCCCCTAATCGCGACGAGAAGCAGAACAAGTCCGCCAAAACCCGTGCCAGGAAGTTGTACCTCAACGTTGAAAGTTGAATGCTGCATCATGGACGACGAAACATATGTGAAGGCCGACTTCAAACAGATCCCCGGCAACCTGTTTTTCACGGCCAAGGATAAGTTCAGCGTTCCGGAGCATGTCCGCAATCAGAAGATGTCCAAATTTGCGAAGAAATTCCTGGTTTGGCAAGCCATCTGCACGTGCGGGAAGCGGAGTGCACCTTTCGTGACCCAGGACACGATGAACGGACAGGTGTACATAAAAGAGTGCCTCCAGAAGCGGCTGCTTCCTCTCCTGAAGGCCCACAACGTCCCAACAATCTTTTGGCCGGATTTGGCCTCATGCCACTACTCCAAGGACGTGCTGAAGTGGTATGCGGACAATAAGGTCAATTTCGTGCCGAAAATGTTCAACCCTCCCAACACTCCGGAGCTCCGCCCCATCGAGAAGTACTGGGTGATTATGAAGCAGCACCTTCTTAAACGACCTAAGGTAGTGAAGACAGTCGAGGAACTGAAGAAAGTATGGGTTTACATGCAAAAAACGGTTGATTCACAGGTTGTGCAGAATCTTATGGCCGGGGTTAAGGCCAAGGTGCGGGCATTTGCGTATGGACTGTAAATAAAATACGAGTAAAATGGTAAAATGAAGTTTAATAGTTATTTCTCAATCCCTGAAAATTTGATGGCAATCGGATGAAAACTCGAATTTTGCGAATCAATTTTGTGTGTGGCAATTTCATTGTGGACACCCTTTATATTTTTTTTTTAAAGTGATCAAGGGAAGTTAATTTAAATTTTCCTAGGTTTTAATATTAAAATCGTGATATAGACTTTTTTTTTCAAAGAAGTGCTTTTAAAAGTTTTCAAAGTGTTTAAACTGTTGTCAAAAATAGGGTGACATTTTTCTGTTTTGGTTTTCTATCCTTCGCGTTTGCTTGAACTGTTGCTATAAATTGTTGGTAGTTTGCGGGTATCATCATTTCACAGTCTGCAACTGTTTTGTAAAAAATGTACTTTTATCACCATTACCCCTAACTGACTATTCAAATTTGTAAAAGTATCCTATCAATTCTCCTGTTTCCCTTTCTCCTTCGGTAATTTTTCGAACATTTCCGTGTCCCATTCCGAATTTCCCTAGCTGTCAGTTTCCATCGACCGACGACGCTCCTACGGCGATTAGTATGCTCAGTCAGCACCTGAATCATTCTCGCACGGACTACGGAACGGATCGGATCACAAAGTCTTGGCCGGCGTTCGTCCCTTTCCGAACAGAAAGGAAGAGAAGGAGAGAGTGTGTATTTCGGTTAATCTGTCTGTGTAAATTTTCCCCAATAAATCGTGTTTCGTGATGTGATGGAAATTCAGAAAACATTCGATTAAATTTTCGTCTCGAGTTGTTCAGCAGGCCACAGCTCAAAACCATACGGGTTTTGGTTTTTTTTTTGTTTTTTTCGTGCGATTTTGATTTTTCTTTGATTTTTTCCGTTCTTCCCTTCTATGAACTCGTGCTGAATGACGTGCACAATTTCGTGGTGAAAATTGTAATGAAGTTGATGAAAAGCAAGACGCAGAAGAAAAGTATAAGTAGTGAGGATTTGTAGGTGTTCAAATTATTGGAGGTGGCAAGCAAAGGTGAAAACATGGGACAATATTGTGTGTGAAAGTTTCGCAATCTGGAAAGAAGTGTAAAAAATAAAGAACACCAATTAGGGGGTTTCTTCTTGATGGCCCTCTTCACTTGATTCCCCGTACTTTTGTGCAGTGTATTACTGTGAGTTGAATACAGCAGGACGGAAGCACGAAAGAGGGAGGAGGGTAGGATCAGTAGGGTGATTTGTTGGTGGGAGGGTTCTTGAAAGTACGTAGTAAAAGGAAGCAAGCGGGAGCGAATGAAAATCGGGTGAAGAGAGAGAGAGAGAGAGAGAGAGAGAGAGAGAGAGAGAGAGAGAGAGAGAGAGTAGCTCAAAACAAAGAGGCTCGATGGTATGGTGTCGAATGTTCGTGAGAGTAAGGGTGGTGGGTGGATGGCATACCTTATGGTCCGTGCCTACAGAAGAGGACGAGAAAGACAGTCGATGGTTTATCCGGTGTGAGTAAGCAGCGGTGCCAGATTTTTGGTTGACGGTAGGAATTTGCATTTAAAGCAATCCTCCGCATAAGGACCGTGGCTGTTCGTCACCTTGTGGAGTGAAAATTTTGTATGTTTTATTGTGTTCCGTACGAAACATCAGGTTGAAGGTTACAATATTGAGGCAGGAAGCTTTTGTTTTATATTTTTATTCATGTATTCATTTGTTTGATAATAACTGAAAAATAAAAGAACCATATGACAAACGTTCTAAATAAACTTAATTCATCTACACTGGTTTGATGCTATTTATCTTGGGGGCGATAGTAAATGATAAAAATAAACACTGGCCACACACTGGCCATTCACACGTGACATCAATGCGTTTTGCAATATGGGCCCCTTTTTCCAGCTAGCGCAATAATTAGGAATCCAGTCATAAGCCGGTATATGTGAGCATTATACCGTAGACAGACATTCAAGCTGGAACAAAATAATTCAAATTAGTTGCGTAAAATTTCAAAACTAATTACGTTGGAATTATCTTGCACAGTAGCGCCGCCTAGTCAACTTATTGCTACATCAAATCTGACAGTTTTACTGGCAACCCATTTTTCCCTTACCAATAAAAACAAATCTGTAGCGCCATCTGTTAGATTATTGCTACTTGGTATCTTGAGGGAAGCAATGTTTTTACACAGGTATATGAGATGAAGTCGAACGTATGTCTGCAATTATACTTTTGCACATATAGACTTTTCCGAAAAATATAAATACACTTCCTTTCTCATATAAAAAAGACCATACTGTGATTTTTGATTATTTTTTTCTCAAACATAGTAAATAACAATGTTTTATTTCCACTTCAATTTGCTTGATTTTTTTTAGGGTAGGCGAGTTCTCAAACTTTTCCCTTAACACTACTTATAAGCTTCTGCACAGTGCTTTCTCCTGCCATTTTCAACACTTCTGGCCAATCTTTCTTAAATTTTTCAACACTATCCGCTGGTTTTATGTTTTTTCTCAGCTTCACCTTCGTCAAAGCCCAGAATGTTTCGATAGGGCCAATCTCTGGGCAGTTTGGTGGATTCATCTCCTTTGGTACAAATACGACATTGCTTCTTTTGTACCACTCTAGTGCATATTTCGAGTAATGGCAGGAAGCAAGATCAGGCCAAAAGATTGTTGGCTTGTTATGCTGTTTGATCAAGGGTAGCAATATTTTTTATGCAGACACTTCTTCACGTAGATTTGACCATTCATTGTGTCTGTCTTAATGAATGGACGAGATATTTTTCCACATCCGCATATGGCCTGCCGCACCATTACCTTCTTGTCGAATTGTTCGGTGTAACTGGCTTTCACTAATCCAGGAACATCCTTTCCCTTCGGCGAGGTATAAAACTGTAGTCCCAGCAGAGTTTCATAATCGAGTTTTATGTAGGTTTCATCGTCCATGATAACACAGCCTGATTTTTCGGTCAGCAGTTTGTCGTACAGCCTTCGAGCCCTCGGTTTCACAGATTCAGCCTGTTTGGTGCTTCGTTTTGGCTGCTTTTGCTTTCAACGAGTCTGCAGGCCCATTCTCTTCTTGGCACAAATAACATTAGTCACCAAAGTACTTAGCTTTTTCGCCACATCTCGGACTGATGCTGAAGGATGGTGCTTGAATTAGTTATTGAGCACAGCTTTTACCACGGTAAAGAGTAGCGTTGTCACCTCGAACACCGGAATATAGCAGTACCCGTCCCGATGGGAATTTGTGTTCTCCAAAGTTTGGCCAACGAACTTCACTTAGCCCAAGGATTTTTGCGTCGCGCATCGTTGGCGAACTATGCCATCTTAAGGACTGTATCGAAAATAATGTATCGATATAATTTTCTTTCAAATCATATAAAAAATATGTTGTTTTATTCCCAAAAATCTATGATTTTTTTTTGGGAAAAATTCATCATGTGAAATTCTTCTTCCAAAATTCTCGCCTTTTTGTGAGCCCACCTTTGCTAGAGAGTCCGCCTTCTCATTGCCTGAAATTGAACAATGTGAGGGGACCCATTTTTTTATTCCTTGTCGGCTATTTTCACTGCGACCATTTTTTAGATCTATTGTGATATATCCCCCCCCCCCCTTTTTTTTTGGCTCTGTCGAGGTGACGTATCACTATTGTCAGGAGTGGTCGTTCGAAGGGCCGAAGCTGAGGTCCCGTCGTCCATCACAATACATGCATCTGGTCTCTGCAAAACTCGCGAATACAATTTCCGGGCCCTTGTTGCTGCGCGTTGCTTGTGTTCTGCACTTTGTTTAGTGATTTTCAGCTTCTTGTAGGTCTTCAGGTTGTTCCGTTTCCTGATATGTTGAATCATTCCGACGCTGGTTCCCGTTTTATTGGCAAAATTACATATCTACAATGATCTGTTCTTCCGAATTAGAGCTACAATTTTCTGATCCAGTTTAGGGTTGGAAGATCCGGGTTTTCTGCCTCTTCCTGCAAGTTTATCCAAAAAACAGTGTTCTCCAAACTTGGTTATGATGGATTTTACACTCGCGTGATGAATTCCAAAGCGCTTCGCCAATTGTCGCATAGTTACACCTGTTTCACGTAGCTATGTGTCCAAAACCTTAATTTTCACGTCTTTTGAATGCGTGACATTTTGAAAATGA
The DNA here is from genome assembly GCA_024533555.2 of Aedes koreicus. NCBI lineage: Eukaryota > Metazoa > Arthropoda > Insecta > Diptera > Culicidae > Aedes > Aedes koreicus. The sequence continues at coordinate 32,630 of JAHHFK020005257.1, read as the reverse complement.
AGAATTTAAACCGAGCAATCAAGTAAACAAACGAAAAAAGACAGTCAAACGACAGCATGCTATGATGAACACATTAAAACCTACCCGTAATGCTGGTAGATCACCTTTTTGTGATCCGAATTGATTCAAACTAGGGAATATATTTTTTTTTTTTGTAGTCAAAGGAACATCTTTTAGTCCTTATTACATTTATGTTTTGTGACAAGTGACAATACTCGGATTGTGTCACCGAGGATAAGCTTGGAATAAGGAAATCATGGTTAGTCTTCAATTATATGAATTCTTATGTTCTATTTGATGTTCTATAGTTTGAATTGGTTATGACTAGGGTTCTGATGCATGGTCAGTATCGGAGTCAAAGTTTGTTTTCATTGCAAAGAATCCGGTTTGGATTGATAAAGGGGCGCGCCCTTGAAAAGTGCTCTCACTCCTCATAGGGTTTAAATAGCGGAAACTTTCAATAAAAAGTCGATTCATTGCCAACAAAACAAACAATGAGAACTGTAACAACACCGAATACTTCATTATTTCTCTATAGAGATGAAGTAACTCGACATGCACTAAACGAAGGATACGGGATATACTACAATAGATCAAATTACTGGTCGTAGAACATTGAACCCATCACAAGTACACGCGTACAACGCAAATGTTCGTGGAAAGCTTATTTTCGATACATTCCTTACCTTGCTGCGCTTAAAGTATTCCATGTACCAATTCTTGCCCTGTGTTTTGCGATAAGTTCGTAATCTTTCCCTGTTGCTTTCTGTAACAATTTTCCAAGATTCAGATACAGTATGTGGTTCTACCTGAGGTGTACCTTCCGAGGAAGAGCAGTTCTTATTCAGCCGCTGGATGCCAATCGGACGCTGTTTAAGCCGCACCTCCATGGTAGACAGACTGGCGATTCATATATGGCCACGCTATGGCAAACGCGCCTGTGTTCAACACTGGTCTGTAGCAATATATTTTCAAACTTTGTTCATTCCGAGAATGTTATATGTTTGTCTTTAACAGCTTCAAGATTCTCGTCTATCAAGAAATATTTTTTGTACGATTCTATTTCGTGAAATACAAATTTGGAAAGGTTAGTTCAGTACTTACTCTCATTTAACGTTTCACGGACGGCGCTTGAAATCTATGCTATAGTTCACTATAATATAGCCGTTATGAATATCTATATCACAGTTCTATGAGATTCGCGAAACGGTTTTGCAAAAATATGAGCTCTAAATTATAGTTGCTATGTAGTAGAAATCTTTGCCACAGCGCTATCACTTAACTTTTTACGGTGTACAAACGATTGATTTTCTTTGTGGTCTCAGGTATTCAGTTGCGAGCTTTTAAAAAATAAATTTCGGAAATAATCATGAGCACATTCGGTAGCTATGGACAGAGAATGAAAAAAATTGCTGCAGTTTCTGCGTACATCATATTGAAAAGGCGGATAAAACGAAAAACTCGCAAAGTCTGGACAAAATCGTAAATTGCTCGCCTTGAAGGCTTGGAAATTGAGGCTTATCTGCTGAAGGAGCTAGGTTATGAAGATCAGGATTACTATTTTAGGGAAATTCTTCAGAGAAGTTCAGGGAAGTTCTTCAGAGAATTTCAGAGAAGTTCTTCTGAAAAGTTCGGGAAAGTTCTTCGGAGAATTTCAGGAAAGTTCTTCAGAGGAAGTTCAGGGAAGTTCTTCAGAGAAGTTCAGGGAAATTCTTCAGAGGAATTTCAGGGAAGTTCTTCAGAGAACTTCAGGGAAGTTCTTCAGAGAACTTCAGAGAAGTTCTTCAGAGAACTTCAGGGAAGTTCTTCAGAGAACTTCAGAGAAGTTCTTCAGAGAAGTTCAGGGAAGTTCTTCAGAGAAATTCAGATAATTCTTCAGAGAAGTTCGGGAAAGTTCTTCAGAGAATTTCAGGAAAGTAATTTCAGGGAAGTTCTTCAGTGGAATTTCAGGGAAGTTCTTCAGAGAACTTCAGGGAAGTTCTTCAGAGAACTTCAGGGAAGTTCTTCAGAGAACTTCAGGGAAGTTCTTCAGAGAACTTCAGGGAAGTTCTTCAGAAGTTCTTCGACTTCGGAGAAGTTCTTCAGAGAACTTTGGGAAGTTCTTCAGAGAATTCTTCAGAGAAGTTCTTCAGAAAAATTCTTCAGGGAAGTTTTTCAGAGGAACTTTAGGGAAGTTCTTTAGAGAATTTGAGGGAAGTTCTTCAGAGAAGTTCAGGGAAGAATTTCAAAGTTCTTCAGAGAATTTCTTCAAAGAAATTCAGGAAAGTTCTTCAGAGAATTTCAGGGAAGTTCTTCAGAGAACTTCAGGAAAGTTCTTCAGAGAACTTCAGGGAAATTCTTCAGAGAACTTCAGAGAAGTTCTTCAGAGAATTCAGAGAATCTTCAGAGAATCTTCAGGGAAGTTCTTCAGAGAACTTCAGGGAAGTTCTTCAGAGAATCTTCAGAGAAAATTCTTCAGAGAAGTTCTTCAGAAAGTTCAGGAAAGTTCTTCAGAGAACTTCAGGGAAGTTCTTCAGAGAACTTCAGAGGAAGTTCTTCAGAGAACTTCGAGGAAGTTCTTCAGAGAACTTCGGGGAAGTTCTTCAGAGAACTTCGGGGAAGTTCTTCAGAGAACTTCAGGGAAGTTCTTCAGAGAACTTCAGGGAAGTTCTTCAGAGAAGTTCAGGGAAATCGGTTAAATTCATTGCTTTGAGGTTTCAAATTATTCGTATGAACCGGTTCTTAGAGCAGCAAAAATTAAATGAAATTGAAATGACAGGTTTATTTAAAATTCGTATAATATTTAGAAGGGGAGTGGCTGTCAATTTCACGTGATTTTAAACAAAAATGGCAATTTTCCAGTTGTGTAGGAGCGTTAGACGGAAAGCACGTTAGTATAAAAGCCCCTGCAAAGAGCGTCAGTGATTATTTAAATTATAAAAAAAAACAGTTCAGCATCATTCTAATGGCTATGATGGATGCTGAATACGTATATCAACATAGGAGCAAAAGGAAGGATCAGTGATGGTGGGGTATTTGCCGATTGCTGTTAGGGATTCTGATGCAGGATCTTTGGCTCCTGAGATGCCTGTTTCGGCTCCGATGATGGGCAAGTTGTATGGCTCATCTGACGCGAGGACGATCTGCTGCCTTTGAGACATTCTGAAAATTATTTTCTCTTCATAGGCCTGCTCAAATTTGTTATTCAAGTTCCTTAAAGCCATCGCATATTTGTTATACAAGGCAGTCTTCAGCCCATAACGTCTCCAGCAACGAGTTGGTCGATTTACCCAGAATAGTGGCCCGACTTTTTGGTTTTTTAAGTTCCGTGGGTTCGGACACAATTTCACGCAGTTCGAGAGAAGCGCCATCTCATCATATTATGACTTTTTATACGCTTCAAATTGCGGACTGCTTTTTGGTTTCGATTCACTCGGTTTTTCAAGTTTCAAAACGGGTGATTGTACGTTGGAGTCAGGGATCAAAATCAAAGGTTGAACATCGGAACTGGTAGAATCGTAATCTGCCTTTCAACGTTATCATCTTGAAAATACTTAGTACTTAGCTAGGTATCAAAATCCCTTGGTCTAGATTTTCTTCAGATGAGGAATTGCAAAGCAGAATAATACACTCACTTTGAAGTATACACTTCCTCAGGCGATCGGGATTAATTGGGGCCCACAACACCGGATGTTGCTCTCACAGCTCAATCAAGCGGAATTTATTTTCCTTGTTGATTTTTGCTTCAAAAATACCACGAAAACACAAACTAGCAAAAAATTCAAACGAACTGTTAAAAAACTTCGACCAACGAACTATGAACTATTCCGTCTGGATGGAATAGTTCATAGCCTACTACTATAACATAGAAACTATCGCTAGAGTAACTATTACATAGTTTTCTAGCATATAGCTCACTATATACTAGAAATAGCCGCCGAAGTTAATGGAAGTTCTTTAGAGAAATTCATGTAGGGGGCCACCCCGGTGTAGTGGTTAACATCGATACTTCTCACGCCAAAGTCACTAGTTCAAATCTCACCCCCGGACAAGTTACGAAAATACCCTATAGAGGTATTTGAGTGACTACGACGAATGAAAATCTCAATAATCAAGACAAAAAAAAAGAAATTAATGGATCTTCATTGGAAAAGTTCAGGAAAGTTTTTCAGAGAAATACAAGAAAGTTCTTTAGAGAACTTCAGGGGAGTCCTTCTGAGAACTTCGGAGAAATTCTTTAGAGAACTTCGGGGTAGTTCTACAGAGAAGTTCAGGGAAGTGCTTCAGAGAAGTTCAGTGTAGTTCTTCAGAGAACTTCAGGGTAGTTCTTCAGAGAACTTCAGAGAACCTCAGAGAACTTCAGAGAACTTCAGAGAAGTTTGAGGAATTTCTTCAGAGAAGTTCAGGGAATTTCTTCATTGAAATTCAGATAATTCTTCAGAGAAGTTCGGGAAAGTTCTTCAGAGAATTTCAGAAAAGTAATATCAGGGAAGTTCTGCAGTGGAATTTCCGGGAATTTTTTTAGAGGAATTTCAGGGAAGTTCTTCAGAGGAGCTTCAGGAAAGTTCTTCACAAAAATTCAGGGAAGTTCTGTAAAGAAGTTCAGAGAAGTTCTTCAGAGAACTTCGGAGATGTTCTGCAGAGAACTTTGGGGAAGTCCTTCAAAAAATTTTAGCGAAGTTCTGCAGTGGAATTTCAGGGAAGTTCTTAAGTGGAATTTCAGGAAAGTTCTGCACATAGATTCGGGGAAGTTCTTTATAGAAGATCTGAGATAGTTCTTCAGAGAGCTTCGGAGATTATCTTCAGAGAACTTCGGGGATTATCCAATTGTGTAGAAGCGTTAGACGGAAATCACGTTAGTATAAAAGCCTCTGCAAAGAGCGTCAATGATTGGTTAAATTATAAAAAGCAGTTCAGCATCATTCTAATGGCTATGGTGGATGCTGAATACAAGTTTATGTATGTCAACATAGGAGCAAAAGAAAGGATCAGTGATGGTGGGGTATTTGCCGATTGCTGTTGGAGAATCTGATGCAGGATCTTTGGTTCCTAAGATGCCTTTTTCGGCTCCGATGGTGGGCAAGTTGTTTTGTTATTCAAGTTCCTTAGAGCCATCCCATATTTATTATACAAGGTGATCTTCAGTCCATAACGTCTCCAGCAACGAGATGGTCGATTAACCCAAAATAGTGCGTCGAACTGCGTCTGGCTTCGAGAGAAGCACCATATCATCATCTGCCGTCTCGAATGAACTAAAACGTCTACAGCAGACGTACAGTTTAAAGAGAAGTTAATATAATGAATCACCATCTCATCATATGAATACTTTTTACGCTTCAAATTGTGCACTGCTGGTTTTGGTTTCGATACACTCGGTTTTTCAAGTTTCATAACGGGTGATTGGAGTCAGGATCAGAATCAAAGGTTGAACATTGGAACCGGTAGACTCGTAGTCTGCTTCTCAACGTTATCATCTTGAAAATACTTAGCAAGGTATCAAAACCCTCTAGATTTTCTTCGGATGAGGAATTGCAAAGCAGAATAATACACTCACTTTGAAGTATACACTTCCTCAGGCGATCGGGATTTGGTCCCACAACACCGGATGTTGCTTTTACAGCCTTATCAAGCGAAATTTCTTTTCCGGGTCCTTGTTTGCTTTAAAAATACCGCGAAAAAACAAACTAGCAAAAAATTTAAACGAACTGTCAAAAAACTTCGACCAACGAACTATGAACTATTCCGTCGGGATGGAATAGTTCATAGCCTACTACTGAAACTATCACGGCTCTATATCATAGCGTAAAACTATCGCTTTCAAGTCATAACTATAAACTATCACTACATAGTTTAGGTGTTTCTATGAACTATTACATAGTTTTATAGCATATAGCTCACTATAAACTAGAAATAGCCGCCGTGTGGCGACACCTTAAGGAACAATTTAGCGAAGGATATAGCGTAGGATGAATATAGTAACATTCAGACGTATATAGGATCAGTTACCCTACATATTGAAATGAACAATGTGCTCTCTGAGAAGCCTAAACAAGCGAGTATTAATTATTGAATGGTAGTTTGTCAATCTTGAGATATCATTCACCCGTGCTACCATAGTAGAAAAATTCGACCTTTATAAAATTTGCAGCACCAACACTTGGGATAATTTCTAATTTTTCATCCGGTAGGTGTAACTAAAACTAATCAATCGATATTATAATGCAGATTGATTCAATATTTTTCACCGGCGAACTCCACACATCTGGCCTCGCTGGCGATTTTCGCTTGCCACCCACCCATCGCGTCGAGCACCCTCGTCAATCAACTCGTCCTCGCTCTCTCCCTCTCTCTCTCTGTGTCTCCTTTCGTACTACATATATACATTTATCGTAGAGTATCTCTCGCACTTATGCTCTCTCGCCTCAACAGTTCTCAGTAGGTACGTACAACATACTCGAGGGCTGGTTGGCATACTCTGCACTGCCAGGACAAACACACGTAATTTAGAGGAAGCAGAGACAGTAGCAGCAGTAGGGAAGCATGGTTCCGTCGTTGTTGACGGCACGATGGCCTGGCTGGCATGACGGCTAGTGTATCCGAGCCATCGCCAGCAGTAGTGCGAAAGAGTGAGACCGTTCGAGATCAGCAGCAGCGACTTTCTGTATGTTAAATAAAAAGTTCAAATATCGATTTTTCAGTGCCATATCCTGGATTCCCTTTTTCGGTCGGTTTCCTGAGTGAGTTTTGTGCGGAAAGTGCTGTTGATTGCGGTGGATTTTCGGTGTGTTTCTTCGGAAAAGCTGACCTGCGACCAGGTTCTGGCCAGGGAGAAGACTTGAGAACTCAAAACCATTAGTCAAGTTGTCGTTCGAGGACTCAGCTGGCACAGCTGGAAAAATTAAGAAAAAACTCAATAGTGTCGTCGTTATGAATACCAGCCGGATACACGGTGTTCAATAAGTTCGGATACACTTTCAAAATTTGTTAAAAAAATGAAAACATGTTTTTTTATTTTTTGGATTTATGTTATTGAAAGCTATGTTTACAAGGAACGTTTACAACATTTCTCTTGGAATGACCCCCCCCCCTTTGTACTCCTTAACGAGCTTCAAACGTTTCTCGAACGCGTCGCAGGCGGCACGCACGGACTGCATGGGCATTTCGTCCCAGATTTTGAGAATTACCGTCTTGAAATGATCCAAAGTGCTGACCTTGTATTCGTTCAGCTTCGCCATCATATAGGACCAAACAAAAAAGTCGAGAGGATTCAAGTCCGGGGAGCTGGGAGGCCACAAAGTTTTGTCCAGAAAGTCGGTTAAATTGTCCCGACACCAGGCTTGAACCACATTTGCCGTATGGGCTGGTGCACCGTCCTGCTGGAACACGTAGTGCTCATCGCCGTAGAGGCTTCGGAGACTGGGGGCAACAACCTTTTCCAAAACCTCAGTTTTGTAGTACGCCGCGTTGATTTTGACGTTTTTTTCAATAAACACCAAGGGTAGCTTACCACGTTTGCATACTGCCCCCCAAACCATCACCGACGCGGCACTTTGGAACCGAGGGATGTTTATATTGGATTCAGGAATGCTGTCCCTCGATGGCGCCCACACCCGGTCATTTTGCACATTGTGCGGCTGCTGCAGCACGAACAGTTTCTCGTCCGAAAAAACAAACTCCTGACCAGCGTGCCGAGAGAGGATCCTCTTAGCTCGATCCAACCGCTTTTTGCTGGTAGCCTCCGAAACGCCATGGACCTTACGTTTTTTGTAAGGCCTGAAACCAAGGTCCTTGGTGAGTATGGTGTGAGCGGTTCCAATGGAAACGTTGAGATCTGCAGCCGTTTTCCGGATTGAGCGGTTCTTTTTGCGCCGAATTCGCTCCCTCACGATCTTGATGACCCGTGGCGTCCTCGCTGAACGCGGCCGACCGGATCTCGCACGGTCATTGGTCGAGGACGTCTCCCGGTATCGCCTGATGGTCGTGTAGACAAAGTTCCGCTTGACCCCATGCGATTTCAGCAGCCGGAATATATCGCCGGGTCGCTCACCGTTCAAAAAACGCTTAATTACGAAGTCCCGATACTCTTTCATCGCGCGTAACAAACAAACAACAACTAACAGAATGTCAACACCGCGCACATTCGGTAGCGTATGAATGAAGCTAAAGCTGACACCAATACCAATGCAGAATATGTACATGGCGCATACCTACGCAATGATGAAAACTTGTATTCGAACTTATTGAACACCGTGTATGGGCAGTTGAAAAAGCATTTTAAAACCATTTTGCCTCAAGTAAATGCTTTAAACGGCAAATTGGCATTGATGGAAGTCAACAAATCACCAAATAGTTTTAAAGTAGTTATTGCGGAGATAACTTGGCTTTATGGCAGAATTGTGATTTATTTTACAATCGCCATAATGAAATATACGAAATAATTGAAATGTGGAAAAATAAATGCACCAAATTCTTAATGTAATGCACATGAACTGTAGATCGGAGACCAATTTCTGCATTTTGTTTAGATGACCTTATTGAATTCCATCAATATTCAAGAAATTTATGATTAATTTATCGAATAAATTTGTTTTAATTTTGTGTTTGTTGTTGTGTACTCGCATAATTTCCTAGGTGCATTAATTTTCGACTCTTATCGTGCCAATATTCACCACAAAATTAAATGCGCATATGATTTGGAGCATGACACGCTATAAAAAACTCAATTTCTTTTGGATATTTTGCTATCAATAAAAATTTCTCGCAACACTTGACCCTTTTTCTTCGATATTATTTACTGCTAAATGAATCAGAAGAGCAGAGAATTGAATAAAGCAGAACAACAAAAACCAACCACGATATCACAGTTAAGTTTGACAGCTGTGGCCATTTGGTCGCTTGCTGGTTTTCATGGCAGCCAAAAGGTTTTATGAAGGTTCCCAAGTGGTCATAGCATCTATCACTAGAATATATTCAAAATCTTTATGGTCTTATAAAGGTTTTATTAACTTGTTTTCACAACCGTCTAAACAAATTTTGGATTTAAAGAAGCATAGAGGAGGTGTTGGTAGAAAAAACAGTTTTGAATGTAGTTTTATCAACAAAGCCGGGAGGACCTTTTTGTTATTATGGGGTGTCCCAGTGTCTAAGCACGATTTGTGAATAACAATACGAGCTCGGTTTTTAAGTAAATTGAGTTTTTACTGCACTTTTATGTTCTCTACAGTTTAACGTCTACAGTTCAACGTGACATTTTCGAGTTTCATTTAATCGTACGCCAAAGAGCAGACTTTCGATCTAACAATGCTCATTAGCTTCAGTACAGACTGTTTGCCAATGATTTTTGATACTTTTTTCTAGTCTCTTTCAAAACTTTTGACGGAATCCGCTGCTTTGACATGTTTGCGCAAATATGCCTTTGTCAAAGCCCAAAAAGTTTCAATTGGTCTTGCCTGGGGACAGTTTGGAGGATTCATTTCCTTGGGTACGATCTCGACTCCGTTGGCTTTGTACCGGGCTACCGTGTATGGGTAGCAGGCACTGCTCCAAGCATTCTCCAACGTAAACATCATCAAACGGATTTGAAAGCATTCCACACTCACAAATTGCTTGCCAAACCATTGCCTTTTTACCGAAATTTTCGGCAAAAATGGTCAGATCGGCATCGTCAATAGTCTGATCAGCACGGACCGTGTAAAACCCGGAAGCGTCTTATAATCAAATTTCACGTATGCCGATTTTACACACAGCAGATTATCGTATAATTTATGGGCCCTTGGTTGGACAGATGCTGCTTTTTTTCACTTCGGTTTGGCTTCTTCTGCTTCTTGAAAGTCGTGTCTTTGGTCGGTCGACGTTACTCTTCGAATTTACCAGCTTTTCGTCCACATCTCGTACGGAAGTACCCTTTTTACAGGTGAAAGCTTGCCTGATTTCAGTTCTAGGTTTTTGTCCACAGGGCCAAGTTTACGTCCAGATTTTGTCTTGGCCTGAAAGAAAGACTTTCGAATCGCGTAAAGAACTGATCCGATGCTCACACCTTACTATTTCGGCAACTGACTCAGCAAAACGTTGGGAAAAGTGCACCATTTGTTCACGATCTGTTAGCCCTTTTCCGGGGAAATGCTTCGCATTTTCATGAAAAGTAAATGCACCGGCACTTCAGACTCACAGAGTTATAGATTGAAATGTAAACAATGATACACAGTAATGATCAGCTGTTTAAACGTCATCTGGAAGCAACAGTGGCGCATTAAAATCGTGCTTAGACGTTCTAGGACACCCCATATCTAGTTTATATGTACGGATAGAACATAAGTTCATTCGTACAACATGTCGACTTTTGGGTATATTCTTCTATAGGCGTATAAAAAAAAACAATTCTCCAGCAGAGTTTCGGAAGCAAATTCACTAACGTATATTTATCACTTTTTGTGTGGCAAAAATAGAATGACAGAATGATGGAAAATGAGTTTCAAACCAATCTTTAGTATTTAGCAGATTTTTGTTGGTAACGTTACCTGGATCAATCTGTTGCTCTAGAATAGACCATAGATTTTTCAATTGGATTGAGATCCGAAGACTGAGGAAGCCATTCCAACAGTTGCATGCAAGATCCACGGGAATAAGTAGTTGAGTTGTATACCTTACCCTACCAATCAGACCAAGACCGGTGTGGCCTCTGCTGTACACAGAAGTTGTTTCCTTTGTAATCGGTCCATGGCTGTAACTCGCCAGCCTCGCTGTCTGTGGAGAGTCCGCAGGTCGCCTTCTATTTGATCGATCCACCTTGCTCGTTGCGCGCCACTTCTTCTTGTACTCGTCGGTTCGTTTTCGAGAACCATTTTAACAGGGCTGTCGTCCGACATTTTCACAAAATGCCCAGCCCATTGTAGTCGCGCTTTAGCGATTTTAGTTGTGTTGCATGTGGTGCGCTTTGGATCATTGTCTTGCTGAAATATGTAGTGATTTTCAAGACAATCTTTCAGCAAGGAAACCGCCAAATATTCGCACAGAGTGTCAATTAGCATCCTTAATTCCTTCGAATCGAGCAAGTTCCCCAACACCAGACCACGCGAAGCATTCCCACACCATAATATTGCCTTCTCCGTGGTTCACTGTTTCCTGGACATTCTTCTCCAAAAGTTCCTCTCCCGTTTTCAACCAAATCCTGGATCACTGCTTGTGTCCGAACTTACTCTCATCTGTCTACAACACCTTTTTCCAAAGATCGACGTGTTTCTTGGCAAATCCCAGATGCTTGATTTTATTGCATTTACTTGTTAGTGGCCGACGAGATGCAAACTTATTCTACAGGCCTTGTTTATTATTATATCTCATTTATTTGTACAGGCTCAATCGAATCAACTTTACAGAGCCAAGTTTTCATATTTATGTACATCAGTTATCTTAAAACTAAAGTTAGGGGAATAGAACTGATTACTCGCGGCTGTTTCGAGGTTAATAGGAATAACAACTGAAAGGATGGGAAGGTGGGCTGGAATTTTAAGTATGGTTTAATAACACATTTATTTTTAATTCTAAATTGTCAAAAACCTTATAGCTATACAACTTTTGGTTTTCTTCTGACTTTAAATTTTTGGGGGAAAAACAGACACACAAACACAGATAAAAAATAACTAAAACTAAAAATACATGTTAAACAAACTACAGTCTAAGGCTAATGTTAGTCAAAAACACATAAATGAGTTTCATAAAATCCAGATCACGTACAGCCAAAATATCTCGAACCGGTACATTGGGTTGTCAACCTTGAGCCCGAAGGGAATCATAAAGCTCAGATCTGACTCCACGATGCTCGGCACATGGCCAAATAATGTGATCTGCGTCCTGGTAACCTTGTTCACATTCACAGAGATTTCTGTAACTCAGCCCAACACGGTATAGATGAGCGTTTAAAGAATAGTGATTGGACATGAGGCGGGACATCACACGAATGAAGTCTCGACCCACATCTAATCCCTTGAACCAAAATTTTTTCGACACCTTTGGGATGATAGAATGTTGCCATCGCCCCAAATCTCCTTTACTCCATTTATACTGCCAGCTGACGAGTGACTGTTGACGAAAAATAGGAAAAAATTCGTTGAAGGCGATTTGTCGATCACAAATATCGCCTTCCATAGCGCCTACCTTTGCAAGCGAGTCCGCTTTCTCATTGCCCGTAATTGAGCAATGAGATGGGACCCATACAAAGGTGATGATAAAATAACGCGAAGATAAAGCACTTAGAAGCTCCTGTATTTTCATGAGAAAATACGAGGAGTGCTTTACCGGCCTCAAGAAGCGAATAACCTTTATAGAACTGAGACTATCCGTGAAAATGTAATACTGATCCGGTGTTAGTGAGGCAACAATTTCAAGCGTAAAGTGTATTGCCGCTAATTCATCGACATATACGGAACAAGGAGCTTGAAGTTTACGATTGGCGCTATGAATTTCATTGTATATACCAAAGCCTGATGACTCCTCTATCAATGATCCGTCAGTGAAGAACGATTTAGTGGAATCAACTTGGCCAAACTTTGCAGCAAATATCACAGGAGCAATCATAGGAAGATGATGCTCTGGGATTCCATGAAGCTCCTGTTTCATGGATAAATCAAAATGAACTGAACTGCCGAAGTCGGAGAAGCAAACACGATTGGAAATATTCGGTGAAGGGCTGACATCTTGTGTTATGTACAAATGGTACAAAGTCATGAATCGAGTTTGAGGATTCAACTCAAGGAGCTTCTCAAAGTTTTCGATTACCTGAGGGTTCATGACTTCACACCTGGTGAGGAGCCGGAGAGACAAATCCGAAAACCGATCCGAGAGTGGCAACATGCCAGCCAGCACTTCAAGACTCATGGTATGAGTCGAATGCATGCAACCTAACGCGATACGATGACACCGATACTGAATACGTTCCAGTTTGATGACGTGGCCAAAACAAACCTACTATTCAAGTTTAACCCCTTTTGGGGGGGGGTGGTTGACCAAAGTCTACGCTCCATACAAAATTTCAAAAAATTGTATGGAAAAAAGTCTACGAGGGGGGAGGGGGGTCTGAGATTTTCAAAAATAAGTCGACGTGGTTTATGAACCGGCCCTCCGGCAAAGTCGTTGTCCGGTACAACGTTAGAAGATCTTGCGCTTGTGCTCCCCACCAGGTATCGGTAATTGTGCAGAAAAAAATTGATCCTTTGCTGGCACTTTCGCATCAGATACTCGATGTGGGATCTCCAGGTGCACTTTGAATCGAACCAAACCCCAAGATATTTAATGACATAGAATGAGTTATTGGCTTACCCCAAATTTGAAGCTTCGGTTGTGCAGGGTTGTGCTTCTTAGAAAAAACTACCAACTCAGTTTTCTCAGTACTGAATTCGATACCTAGCTTTAGAGCCCATGTAGACAAATTGTCTAAGGTATCCTGTAAGGGTCCATGCAGATCGACCCCATTGGGTCCCGTGACAGACACTACGCCGTCATCTGCAAGTTGTCTTATCGTACAGTTGTCACTTAGACAACCATCAATGTCTTTGACATAAAAATTATACAAAAGGGGGCTTAAACATGATCCCTGGGGAAGACCCATGTAGCTAAATCGAGAAGCTGTAGAGTTTAGTTCAGGCCTTGTTGCTGCAGCCTAAGTCGTACTGTTGTCGTACAGAAATATTCAGAGACAAGCTTTCCGTCACTGCTCGACTTGTCAACCTTGAGTTTTCTCTCAAGATTCTCGCATCCTGCTTCTCTGGCAGTCTTTGACGATCAAATTACGCACTTGGAAGAGATATTTTTTTTACAGTTTTTTTCACAGAAAACTAAAAACATTAACCATTCGCAAAAGAATGCTGCAGGACGAATGAGAGTAATTGCTTTGTCTTGTATGTATACAACAAAAATACACAAAGTGCCGCCCTGGTGTTGGGTGATACAATTATTGTGCTGTATACTTTTTTTTTTGCCACTTCTGAAAGAGCACATGAATTGGTTTATTTGGCAATGACAAAAACATTTCCAACTAGTTAAATTCAAATGCTGTTGGCTGGTACCATAATGAAAGTGTTCAATTTCACCCATACATATTAGGGATCTTTCTATTTAAACAACGAAGTTATGTGCAAATTGAGTGTTTATTTTATTATTGCCAGTACTGTAAGTGTACACTAATGTAATTAAAAAATTCAAGTCAATTTCAATTGTAATTAAAAAATTCAAGTCAAATTCAATTTCAAGCCATGGCAGGTGCTTTTAATACAGGATTGTTCTGCCTGAGGATGTTGGTGACTCGGTTCAGGTGGTGAATTGTTGAACGAACACGTTGGAAGCCAAATTTTTCGTCGAGTAGGATGTTGAGCTTGTCGGTAGTTGTGGGAAGCCGACGGTAGATCGCTTTTTCAAACAACTTTGATAATCCTGAGGTAAGGTTGATTAGTCTATAGCTCTTGGGAGAGGAAGGATCTTTCCCAGGTTTTCGATGACTCGGGGATGACTTTAGCTGACTTCCAACACGAGGGGAAGTAGCTGAGTCTTAGGCATCAACGCTAGATGACCGTAAAACTAGAGACTCATTTGCTTGAGATCCAAGTTCAGGCTGCTGTCGAAACCTGGGGCCTTCATGTTCTTTGAGGTTTTGATATAGGTCAACAGTTCATCCTGCTGAGATCTCCAACTCTTCCAAGAAATCGATGGAACTAACATGCATATTGTTCGCAAGCTCGCTAACGGCAGCTTCGTGCAGACTGATGATGTTTTGTCCGAGATTGTGGGACCTGACGACGTGTTGAATTATCTCAGCAGCATTCTCTGCATGAGCGCTTGATAGTTCAATCTTTAGAGCCATTGTTGTCAAGTGGGATCAACGCTGGAATGGGCTTTGGCTTAGTTTTTAAAGTTTTAGTAAAAAGGCTTTGCACAATTTAGGACAGTGCGGATCTTGTTATAAAATTATTATTTTTGAGATCCACCATTCTGGCCTTCATAGTTTAAGTAAGGGAGCGTCCATTAATGCATGCATTGTCACGTTTTCCCAAACCTCCCCTCCCCCCTTACTGCGTGACATAATTAATGGACCTTCCCTGATTTGATTACAAAGATTTTTTAATGTAGGTAGACCAGTTATTTGGCGCGATTGGATCAAATCTTTAGTGGGTCTATCAATGAGTACAGAGTAGCTTACTTGATTTATCAATGGGATATGTTGCTCCCGGATCTGGGAGATCACCTACTCGATACTCTGCGGTTGCCGATCGATGTGATCAACCGACTCGAGGTCGCTGTCGGAACATTTTCCATCTGGTGCGATGGTTGTTCCGCCTGGTGATCCGATGCCCGTGGACCGAGGAGCCAACTTCGGCCACCACTGGATAGTGGTTCGAGCTGAGCTCCTGGTGCACGACCGGCTTGGTGATGTTGTTCCACATGTTGCTGAAGAAAATTTCAATCTTTCCGTGGGTTCCGGATCTGCTCAACCGGGTGGGAGTATCCACCCCCAGGCCGGTGTAATGGCTCTCTTCCAGAACTTCATATAGGATGGTGCCGTTTCGGTTGCGCTGGGTGTTCCTCCATGTTTTGTGTTTTTCTCGTTCAGGTCGCCGGCGATGATTAACTGCCCCTGCCTCCAAGTTTGGACCGTATAAATTAGCGGAGCTGACTTGTTTGGGACAATAGGCCCATGGTTATAGGGCCGACGGCAAACTCGACTTCAACTCCGATGGCTTCGACAAACTGCAGCTGAAAGCTCGGAAGCAGGTGGCAAATGATGTTGTTGCGCAGAGCGACCGCGAATCCTCCTCCTTCAGAGCCGCAACGATTATGTCGCACAATCCGGTATCTTGAGATGGAGACGCTACGTTCAGGTTTGAGGTGCGTCTTAGTAATGATGATGATGATTGGGATCGTCAAACGCTCCATCTCCTCCAGCGACCACTTCGCGTTAGATCCCGCCACGACATAGTTCTTCGGGTGCTTTTTCTTAATGAAGGCCGCAAGTTTCGTTAAGCACATCGAGCTGTACACCTCCCCGTTGACCGATAGTTCCATAGGAATGAAGAGCGGCATCCCCTTCTCACTGATTGTCAGCCACAAGAGAACCTTCTTCGTTTGGGAAGATGTCCTTATCGTCGCTGTTCGCCACCTTCCTGAGAGGTGTGAAATAATAAATGATAGCCGGTCCCCTGCCAGTCATTGCCGTTGAGCGTCAGATCCCACGCAACACAAAGATATTATAATTCGTTGCAGCAACTTGATTATGACTTAATTAAGTCACAGTGAAGGTAATAAAACTGATATGCAACAAGTGTGCTGCTAGGTATACGTCTAGTCGTCCATGATCACAACCAAGTTGCTCTTCGCAGGGAAGGCATCCTTGACGAGCATTTTCAGCTGCTAGTTTTGGGTGGCCGCATGCGCTTCCGGCATGGTTGGCCTCGACTTTCGCTTCTTCATGACAATGCCCATGTTTGTCAAATACTGTTTGACTTTCTGACTGGTCACACCGACCTCCCGGCCCAAGGCGTGGAAGGATTTTGCCACCTTGCCTTCCGTCTCCCGCTTCCGCGCTTGCTGCACCTTCGTTACCAACAAAACAGTCGGACGGCTGAAACCAGGCTTGCGCACGATTCTCTCACCTTTCTCCTGGAGCTCCTGTTCATGGCCGCTCGGCTGTATTCGGCCGATACAAAGTGCGGTACGGTTACGGACTATTTAACTCTGGGGTGGAGCCGGCAGTTACCGCCGTAGTTACTTCACTGCTTTCACCATGGCTGCCGTAAACGATCTGATAGAGCTACCATTGTTTTTCTGTATATAGCCTACTTATATTTATTATGAATCACCGATGCACCCACTACCAGATGGCAGTATAATCGCATGGAAAATTGGTGAACTTGATTTAATGATGCAAACGTTAACATACTCTTAGAGGTAGAGCTATTTATGAAAAAAATTAGTTCAACATTTAAAAGGTATTCTATTTTATGATAGGCGTTTAAGGGTTTTCTAATTCAAATATTGTTTAACATCCTCAAAAATATTCTTAATCAGAAACCTAACACCCGGAACTCTTTCATCTATTGAATCTACCGGAGACAAGAGAAAAAGGGTATTTAAAAAAGGATAATAATTGAAATGAAATTGCAGAGAATTTGATTTCGATCAAATTTGATTGCTAGGTTTTACACAATTTTTCATATTGGATAGGGTGAACTCACCCTTAGTGGAGGTATGAGTTTTTCATGTTTTACGGGTGCTGAAATAGTTTAACTTTCACGATTTACTCGAACGATTTTTCGGAGATGCTCACACCTCGGTATAAAAATGCGGTCCTGGAAGCGTTCTCCCTCTTTCACATATGTTTCTTCATCGATCAACGGTCGATGCATAAGTTTGCTCTATATATTTCTTTCTGGCTCTGGTTTTCACCCAGAATTTTTTCTCAGCACTTTGTTTTGCTATTTTCTGCTTGTTATAAGTCTTCAGGTTGTTGCGCTTCTTGATTATCTGCACAATTTCGACGGAGGTACCAGCCTTTTTGGTCAAATCACGAATCGACATCGATCTGTTCCGTGGGATGAGGTTGACTATCCTTGGATCCAATTTTGGGTCAGTTGCACCTGGTTTTCTTCCTCTTCTTGGCAGCTCATCGCACGAGTAGTATTCCCCGAACTTGTTGATGATAGATTTTACGCTGTCCTGATAAATTCCGGAACGGTTCGCTATTCTGTTCATCGAGACATCCTTCTCAAGAAGTCACCTGTCCACCACTTGAATTTTAACACTCTTTTCGAAAACGATCATTGTTTACCAATCAAGTTGCTGACAGATGAACGCATCGAATGTAGGTAGGCTCAGACCGAGAGTCTTTCGCGTGGATGTGTGAGCGCATCATAAGCGTTGCCAGATTATTTTCAATACAATCCTTAATATGTCCCTAAAGTTGGTTTTACGGGTTTCGTGTGAAATCGTTGTTAAAATGTGAACAATTTATTTATAACTTGTGGCTAGTTTCTGTGTATCGAGGATGCAATATTAGGCATATCGGCTTAATTTATTCAAATTCAGGTCATTTGAATCGAGAAGTTATTTATTTAGCTTAACCACTGCTGACTAAAATGTTGAAGAAACAAAAAATCATAAATCATCGAATCATAAATTGACAAAAAAAGGCTCAACTGCTTAAGAATAAATGAATAATCATGTTGCTAACATAATTTTGTCGATTATCTCTGAATTTATGACATATTTGGTAAAGCAGGTGCGACATTACATCCCGTTACCCTAAACTGCCGCTAAAAAATTACAAATATTATCAACCAAAAAAATCGCATTACCACTTCAGCAGAGGGAAACTTAAATATCTTCCATAGTAAGAGTTGAATATCAAACGATTCCCGAGCTACATCCATCCGTCGTATATCCTTTAACCCGAAAAAAAACAAACTAGCTTACAAATGTGCACCTAATTAATTTTTGCTTCGTGCTTCCAGAGAAGGACCACTGAATCAAGACACTGTACATTCGAAGATAATTGGCAAACGAATTCGGAGAAGTGAATTCTTCTGGCAATTAGTGCTTTTCACAATAAAATATGGTCAGTTCAACCATCACGCTAGATAAGAAATCATCGTCATCATCCTCATCGGCAGCAGCAGCTTCAACGGCACAGGCTTCCGCTGAACAGAACAGCAACAGCATTATCTCAATACCGCTAAACGCTACCGCAAGCACCAGCAACGGCACCAACTGCAGCGATCCGTCATCATCGACGTCGGCTTCAGCTTTAGGTCTAAGTGAGCAAAAGATTTCGATACTCTTTCCAAAATGCAAACCCAGGGTAGTTGAGCACTATCAGACAAACGCATCAAGTGGCATTCTAAATAGCAACAGCAGCATCAGCAACAATAACAATATTACTAATAATAACAATAGTATGAGCACAATCACCAGCAACAGCAAGTCAGACATCACTGGCACATCGTCGTCGCTAACTACGCCTACTTCGCTCACGTCTTCTTCGTACACTTTCAACAGCACATCGTACGGGATGGAGAATAATACGTTTCGTGGCAACGGCAGCAATGCTGGCATTTCCGGTGCTGGCGCAGGATATGATTTATTAGGAAGTCGGCCAGAGCTTAGTTCGAGATTGAATAACAACCAATATGAGAGCAGTTGTACCAACCGACATATGCATTCGGTAGATAAGTATAGTTTCTACTACAATAGTCAACCACCTCCTTTGTCAACGTCTCCAACGGAGAATAATGCTAATGCCGGTGGTAGCAGCCAGTTTCTCCCATCAGATGACGAGGAAGATGAAAATGATCTGCGAAAGGAGAGCTACCCACGGAACAACTATTACACCAGCCGCCAATCGCACTACTACAATCTTCCAAAGCAAGACCCGGGAACACCTAGTAACTCTCGGTACCACTGGGACCTATCATCAAGCAGTGCTCTTTCCTATTCAACACCCATCTCGTCCACAATAACATCCACCTCCGGTGGAAAGCGTCCATCGATAAAATCGTCCTATACCAAGGTGCTGCAGTCCCCACTGGAGGACGAAAGTGACATTGAGGACAAACTGAAGTACTTCAATTATCAAAACGAGATGCACATCGCTAGCACCAATGTGGCGCACATGGCCAACGCCGGTGAGAAGCCTAGTGGAATTTATAGCAATTACAAGACTAACGAAATGATTGTCTTCAACGATATTGACGAAGAGCGACGACGTGTTCAGCATCAACAGCGCCAGGAAAACGACCATAAACACAGTACTGCCGGTGCCGTTGCGGGATTGCACGTATCGGCCACTGTCGACGATTTGGACGACGGGATTAGTCTGCATCGTCGGAACCAGCCACTGCAGGATAATGTTGTTGGTGGTGGCGATGGAAGCAACTGTAACGAGACCAGCAGTGCGCACAAAACGGCAACGGCAGCGGCGTCCAATTCAGGATCGAATATTATGGGTGAGTGATTTATTACTATTATATATGGACCTGGTGGGTTTTTGTGTCTCTTGTTTTCCTGGAGTACATCATTCTGTACATAGCGTGAGGGGCTCACATTACCTGGACGCTCCGGGCGATGCTTGATGCCTTAGGAGGATGCTAGGGAAGGTGAGTAAGTGACTAACAGTGCGTTTATTATGTTTTCGTTTTAAGGGGAAAATAGTGGACTGTTAGCCTGTAGCTACGGATCATCATAGCTTATTTTGGTATATTTTCGACTATCACTAACTTCCCTTGCCTTCTGCCTAGCTTTAAATGTGAATTATTTTCAGTTGAAACGACATTGTAACTTTTCGTGCAGTTGAAATTTTCCCGCATAGTAAGACAATCATAATTATGAGCATTTTTTTCTCTGCTGCGGCAGCTTGATGTTTTAAAAGTTTCTTATATAAATGTTGTCAACGATACTGGAGTATCAATCATTACCATGATGACTTAATTGGCTGGTTGTTGCGTGATCAGTGCTTTTTGCCGTAACAGAAGTGACACTCACCTACATTGTCACTATGCAGGTAATAGATAAACTGGAAGTCGGTATTTGTGACTTTCTTTGTTACGTAGATTGTTTTTTTTAATTCTTAAAAGAACGTGAATTTTTAATAACAATCACTCCACCAATAATTATTTTTTTTTTGTGTTTTAATATTGTGTGTTAAGGGGGGGGTAGTTTGTTTTTCTGGTAATAAGGAAACAGCACAAAATATTACTATTTGGTTTTACCTTGTGATCAAAAAGTTCCGGTAATTTGAAAAAAAACGCATTTATTTCAATTTTTAATTGATATCTTTATTATCGCCATCAAAGTACTCGCCATTAGAGGCAACACACATATGCCAGCGCTTTATCCAATCATCCATACATTTTTTATAGGCCGATGAATGTATGGCTTTCAGTTCTTCCAGCGAATTCTTTTTTATCGCATCAATCGATTCAAAACGCCTACCTCTGAGCGGAATTTTCAGTTTTGGGAAGAGAAAGAAGTCGCACGGGGCAAGGTCTGGTGAATATGGTGCTTGTTTGATGGTATTGGTGGAGTTCTTGGCCAAAAATTCACAAATAGTGAGCGCGGTGTGTGATGGAGCGTTATCGTGGTGTAAAATCCACGAATTATTGCGCCACAATTCTGGCCTCTTCTTTCGAATTGCCTCACGCAAACGTCTCATAACTTGTAAATAATACTCTTTGTTAACCGTTCGACCTTCTGGAAGGAATTCAGAATGGACGACACCGCGAAAATCAAAGAAAACGGTCAGTAAAACTTTAATTTTGGAGCGACTTTGTCGTGATTTTTTGGTTTCGGCTCATCTTCGGCGCGCCATTCGGACGATTGTTGACTTGTGAGCATATCAAATTCATATACCCACGTTTCATCACCAGTTATGATGCGTTCCATGAATGTGGGATCGCTATCTGCGTTCGCAATCATCTGTTTAGCGACCTCAACTCGATGCTGTTTTTGCAAAAAATTCAGCTCTTTTGGAACAAGTCGTGCTTCAATGCGTTTCATGCCCAGAATTTCCGTCAAAATGTGTTCGGTCGATCCAAATGAGATATCAAGGAGTGCAGCTATCTCCCGAATGCTAATTGAGCGGTTTTCCATAACTAAATTCTTCACGGAAGCGATGTTTTCATCGGTAGTTGAGGTCGATGGTCGTCCAGAACGCGGCATGTCACTCACGCTTTCACGGCCTTCTTTAAAGTCTTTGTGCCAAACAAATGTACGATTTTGTGACATAGAGTCCTCACCAAAGGCTTTTTGCAACATTCTGAGCGTTTCCGCTGCAGAAAATCCGTTTGCAACACAAAATTTCACACAAACGCGTTGTTCCAATTTTTTATCCATGGTAAAAATCGCCGAGCGTCTATTTTTCGACTAACAAAAGCAGTTGTCAAAACAAAACTAATGGATAATTTGCTCTCACACTTTGACAGAATATCAGAACTAGTGTTGCCATCTTACACTAAAAAGATTTTACCGAAAAAATAAAGGCGGCCTTTTTAAATTGAAAATTACCGGAACTTTTTGATCACAAGGTATATTGATTAAACTAATTAACCGGCTAAATAGAATACCGTTTTTTCCAAACCACTTCCCGCCCGAACCCCACCAACAGCCAACCCCCTTCCTTTTTTAAAAAAAAAAAACACAAATCAAATAAAGAATAATTTTTTGTTTTCAAGTGAAATAAAGCTCTATAATCCTTGAAAATCTAACCTATAAGTGCACTGGGAAATGTTGTTCACAACTAACCCCGACGATTTTTGAAAACAAGTTCCTCTTCTATAAAATATGTTGAAAATAATTTTTATATCTCTGAAAATTAGTAAAACCTAACTTAGTTATATGTTTTGATAATTGTTCAGTGTTGTAATTATGAGAAAAACATTTCTCATGGCTTGTATTGCAGAGCAAATCAGTTAATCCTCTAGCTTGGTTGAATGTAAGCAATGGAATGAAAATTTATTCAGAATTTAACGACTAATAACAATTGCATAGCGACGCGAATTACTGGGCTCCTATGATCGCAATACTCCTCCCTAATCCGCGCCTATTAGCTTCCGAAACTTTGGCTGCTTCTGAACGGTCATTGGCTTAGTGAACCCATCGGCTGGTTGTTCTGTTGCGAATGTAAAGCTCAGCTTCACGACACCATCCTACAGACTATCATGCACGAAATGGTACCGTTATTTGCGATGCTGATTGCCGATTGATTACCAAACCGCCGGAAATCGGCCCGGCTTAAAAAAACTGCGACTCCAGATTGCTCCACCACATAGTTTCCTGAATGGTACGAGGCATAGTCATGTATTCCGCTTCGCAGGGCGAGAGCTACGGTAGGCTTCTTTTTCACGTTCCATGAGATAGATCCTCCGTGCATCAAGAACACGTAACTGGTTGGTCCGTATCTCCTCTCCAATCGGCAACGCTGGGTCCAACTATTTCCGCTGGACCGTTTGCCGAATATTCCAACTTCTTGGTGATTGTGCCGTTTAGGTACCGGATTATCCTCTTTACCGCTTCCCAATGAGGACGGCCAGGATTGGCACTGTACTGACTCACAACATTGACGGCAAAAGTTATATCCGGTCGGGCTGCAATCGACAAACATCCGACTGCCTCTTTATATGGAGCTGATTTCATTTCTTCTGTTCCAGATTTCGTCTTCGGTGCCATCGATTTGTCCAACTTGATGCTAGGATCTGCTGGTGTTGCAACTGGGTGGCCATCGGCCATACCGAAACGATCAATGATGTTTTCGATGTAGGCTTGTTGATCCAACCACAGCTTACCTTCTTCGCGATTCCTTGTGATTCTGATGCCGAGACAATGTTTCGCCTCCCCGATGTCTTTCATTTTGAATTGCTTCTGCAGATGGGCTTTCAGCTTCTTCTTCTATTGCGGATCGTTTGTGAAAATCAAGAGATCATCGACGTAGTTGGTCACAAACATAATTTTCTCCTCACAGATCGACCAACACATTCAGGGATCTACGCTCGATCGTTTCAGCCCAAATGATCGAAGCTCCTCGTCCAACTGCGTATTCCATACGCGACTAGATTTCTTGAGACCGTAGAGCGCCTTCTGCAGTCTGCACACTTTTCCGTTTGATGCAGCAAACCCCTCCGGTTGGAGCATGCATGGAGCCTTGCCGGAATGCTGTAACCGCGTCCATTTGGTCGATATCCAAGTTGTAACGCACCGCCAGAGTCATCAAATATCGGACGGTCGTGTACCGCACGACCGGGGAATACACTTCGTTGCAGTCCAAGACGGGACGTTGAGAGCAGCCCTTCACCACGAGACGAGCCTTTTACCTCTGAATACTTCCGTCAGGACCTTTCTTTGTTCGGATTACACACTTGTTCCGGATAGCTTTCCGCCCTTCGGGTAGATCATCGAGCACCTATGTGCTGTTCTCGCTGAGACAACGATTTCCTCTCGCATCGCCGAGAGCCAATGATTGCAGTACCTCATCGTAGCTTGTCGGATCATTCATCGTACCATCATTGCTCAACGTGTTGGAAGGTAACTGAGGGGAATGAACAACACCATAAAAAGAACCGTAACTAATGAATTCACTGTACTTGCCTGGACAACGGCGCTCCTGACCGCTGCGCCTTAACTCTTGCTGCATTTCATCAGCTGGCATACTCAGTTGCGGTGCGAGCGCAATTTCGGCACAGGCATCCTAGAAATCGTCCGCTTCACTGAACGAACTGTCGACAACGATGTCTTCCGTTGTTTTGGTATCATCAGAATCGCCACCCAGGTGATCAATAATTTCAGCAGTCCTGGCAGCACCAGGCACCACGTTGCTAACTGGTTGTTCGAGCTCGGGAAGCTCGGCTGCACCGAACACAGGACGATCATAGAATTCGTCCCAGCAAAGCTCCATGAACTCCACCGGTTCCACTCGTTGTTCTGCCGCGCGGATAGCGACACCTTCTTCTAGTACTACGACATCTCGGCTCACGTGGAAAAGGTCATTCACTGGATCATACACTCGATGGCCTTTCGTGTCTTCGCAATAACCAACGAAAATACCCTTCTCGGATGGCGAAATGGCTTCTGCCCAAAACTTCTTACCCAGCTTCGCATCTTTCAGCATACACCTCGCCTTTTCCACTAACGTGCGGTTCATCCTCTCTGCAGCCCCATTCTGTTCAGGCGTATACGGCTACGAGGTTTGATGTCGGATTCCATCCAATTCCAGCACCTTTCTGAAATCTGCATTGACATATTCCTTTCCGTTGTCTGAACGCTAGATATTCAGCTTCTGTCCCGTTTATCTTTCCGCGTTGGCTTTGAACGATTTGAACGCCTCGAGTGCTTGGGTGTTGTTCTTCAAGAAGTAGACAACAACGCGCTTGCTTGCGTCGTCCAGGAACGTCATAAAATAAAGGCTTCCACCTATTGATGGAACCTCTACTGGTCCGCAGAAGTTGGATTGCACCAACTCCAACAATTCTTCAGCTCTCGATTCGCTACTTGAGAACGGACGCCTCGCATGTGTCCCTTCCAGATAGGCAACACAATTCGACAACGACCAATCTTAAAAATCGATTCCGTTGGCGATTCGCTGCAGCTTCTCCAGACCACCTTCGTGAAGAAGCTCCAGACGTCGAATGACTTCTCCGGCCGATTGACTCCGGCATTTTCTAGTACCGTGCTTGCTGTACAAATCCCCTTCGTGGCTGCAACTGGTTGCGCCCGCTGGATCTTCACATCTTGCAGAATTTTCTATTTTACAGTATCCGCCGTCAACGCAATACCAGAGGCTTCAAGACCCATTATCATGGGCTCATACTGTTTCGGCAAACCAATCAACAACATAGCAGCCAACCAAGAATCATCTACTTTGAATCCCATTGATGCTAGCTTGTGACTTGTGCACATCAGCTCATCAACGTAGGCTTCGACACTTGGACTGTTGACAAGACGTATCGAAGCGAACTTCCTTAAGAACTAAATTTTCCGGTTCAAGCCGCTGTCTTGAAATTCCGATTAGACTTTCTACCAGGCAACTCGTAGATCGACCGCATCCAGAACGAAACTATAGTTGTAGGTCTCCAGACTTAAGGAGATTGTAGCCAACGCCCGTTGCTTCAAATCCTCCGATACCGCTGCCTGCGCTTCCTCGGTTTCAGCATTTACAGCTTCCCAACATACTTCCACAGAGAACAGACATCCAAGTCAAATTCCAAAAGTATGTAAGAAATTTAACTGCCATTTCATAATCATTGTAACTGGCAATACTGTGGTGGTGCTGCCATCGCCACCTATTCACATCACCGACCGTCGCGCATCATAGTAGCCCAAATGTCAAAAAATTTCATTAGCAAAACATTGTTTATCGGAAATGACATGGGCCGTACGTGTGAATTTTATTGGTGTGCAAATAGGCAAGGTATTTCCCGGGGAAAATCTTTTTACAGTTTTCCCAAGGATGCAGATTTGTAAGTACCACATTCAATTTTGTGAATTCACTCCTAATGCTCCTGAAAAATCATTTTAGATGCAGCCGCTGGGTATCTTGTTGCGAGTCGCCTGAACTGCAGAAAATTTTGTCCTTGCAGGGAGTTCAAGCTTTCACGGTAAAAAAAATATGCTCCGACCACTTCTCTCCTGAAGATTTTCGAGTTCCTGGTAGAACGGATGTGGGGTACGTGGGTAGAATGACTCCCGGCAATTATGCCGGGATTCATAAAAAATAAATTATCGTCTAAATAGGCTTTTGACCGGTTGCATTCCCCGCGGCAGTGGTCATTGGAGCAACGATCGAAACAACAACCCTCTGAAAGCGTATTTAGATGCTAAGTGCAATACTGTTCTGCAATACGATCTGCCAGAAATAGAGTTAATTGAAAATGATTCTGATTTCTTGGAATGGCTAACCCCCCCCCCCCCCCACCCCCCTTAAGCCCCCCCCACCAAAAAAATTAGACAAAAACAAAAAAAACACCCCTCCCCCAACCCATTTTGCACATTTACCTCCCCAAAAAAAAAAATCCCCACCTACACTAACACCATAGATTTTTCCCCCCTGACGCACAAACGAAGGAACCCAACGCTGCCCCTTCTTCGCGCCCGGAAAACCCGCCACACAAAGTGTCGTGTGAAATTAACAGCACTGTTTGACGACGATATCCTAGAGAACGACGATTACTCATTTGCATTATTGAAGTCATCTATTTCTTCACGTCCCGTGCATATCCCGAATAACATGTTGTATGCTGTTGGATTGGTGGCATTGTGGTGCTTTAAACTGAAGTTTCGGCAATTTCTGTATGAAAAGAGAGAAGGCGTCAAGGCACGTTTGAAGGCATACCTTGATTACAACTCTTTCGATTTCGCGGCATGTAGATCGTGCTTCGAGAGACTTGTGGATTATGTTTTCAACACATTCATTCAAATATGTTTGGGAGAGGTGTGGTTCCAGCACAAAATTGCTTTGAAAAATAAACGTGGCAATAAACGGAACCGAAAAGCATTCCGCATGAATTTATCTGTAAATAAATGATACATATATAAATAGAATAATAATGACCTACCAGATAATTTTGAATAATTTATTTTAAAACAGGTTAACTGACATTGATAAATGGATAAGGTTTTACTTGATTAACTGCAATATGTTACTGGTATTCCACTGGAAAGTTCGGACTCACTTTAAATTTTCTTCATCAACTGAAAAGTTTTGACACTTTAATTCCTCTGTGCTTCAGCGTGCGCTCATCGAATTTTGTTCATGGTTGGGTACTGTTCAATCAATCAGTAAATTATATCTCATTTTTTCATTTAAACTGTTTCTATCTAGCCAGAAAAAAAGTAAGATCAATTTTCAAGATAATCCGCTAGTTTTCTCCATAAAGCGATTTGTTTTTTGTATTAAACCAATGAGGAACAATTTGTGCTCAATTTTTAGTCAGCATTACTCAAATATGATGAGGTTCATTGGTCGTGCGTAAAGCAGTAAAGTGCGAGAAATAAACAAAACATGGTTGCCGTGATCAAATAGCAAGTGGCAACAACCCGAGAGATGGCAGTAGTGTTTCAACGTATTTTAATTTGAATCCTTACACAAGTTTTGTTGTAAAATATATTCTAGCTTAGATGTCTGTTCTCTGTGGAGGTTTCCCTTAGCTCGATTGGTAGGCGTAGCTTTTATGCAAAACCATGCTGGAGACGGGTTGGAAAATGTCTCGACTCCCCTTAGAAATCTCAATTAATAACTGTGGAAGTGTTTCTAGAATACTTGATGAAGAAAGGTGAGAGAAGGCAAAGGTCGTTCAAAGTGCGTAAATGCCAACAGGAAGAAGAATGAAGTAAAAATTACTCAGGTAACCAATGAGCATTAGCATATGCAATAAATCAAACCTCTATCTGTATTTTGGATGCTACAAGCATTATATTAGCATAATATTAGCATCATATTTGCTCCATAATTGCATTTGAAATTTAAAGTGATCTTTATAAAACAAGCATTTCAAATTAAAAATAGCCTTAATAGAGCTTTGTCTTAGCATTGCAGTAAATTTGTTTATTTATTGATTTCATAAAGCAGCCGCATATTGGGCAAAAAGCGGCATTTATGCAGCAGTTTGGACCAGTTTAACGTGGACCAGCCTAATGATGAAATAAAAAGTACTGGTCTGATATTTTTCGATGTGAAATGATTCTACCAAACATTATTAAATTCTGATATCATGTATCTTTTTTCTATGGACTTCATACAACAATGATCTTGGTTCGTAAAAAGCGTCATCGGTTGATCGACGTCGCAAAAAAAAAATACAAGACAACTCAAGAAAACTGCCCTAATTTATCATTTAGTATCTCAAGTTTCAAGGATATTATGTCTAATTTTCATAATGGTATAAGAGAGCGACTAAGGTTAAATTGTAAAGGGTGTCCCACATCAAATTGCATAACGGAAAAACGTTGTAGAAAATTACCCATTGGGTATTTTCTCTTGAAAATTTGGGTGTTTAGAGTGTTTTTTTTGTTGTATTTTCATCGCTGTCAGTACTTCAAAAATTGGAAAAAATGACGTCACCGGAAAAGCAACGTCGTGAATTGATTTTGCGCAAGCACTATGGAAGCATCCCAAGGTGGTCAAATCTGAGGAAGACATGAAGAAAAAGTGGGTTTCCGTACAGAAGAAGCTGCGGCCAAATGTTGTACAGAACCTAATGATTGGAGTTAATCGTAAGGTGTGAATGTACGATTATGGTATTGAAGTTGAATGAAATATATATGCCAAAAGCTATAATGGGTTACATTTTATTGTCGAAAGTTTGAAAAGGAGCGGTCACCTAGGTAATTTTCCGTGATGCAATTTGATGTGGGTTACCATTTTCAAGACAACATATAAAAATATGCCTTTTTATTCCACAGGAAATCACGAAAAAGTTTTTACCGAATAGGCCAAATTTTATTTTTCTATAAATTTCACCATCTTTTTACTGAGTCAAATTACCTCCCAAGTAACAATTTGGGTTTTATCAAGATTCTGTAGATCACGATTTAAACTTGTACAATGCTATAAAAATAAAATGAAACCTACAATGTTACTTGGGCTGTAGCATTATTTTTGATACCCACTTTAGATGAATAATTGAAAGTCATTATTAACATTAAAACCTAAGCATTCTGCAAGAAATATGTATGAGTGTTTGAAATCTAATCGGATTTACTAACTTTCAAAGATCTACATTTTGTTTTGTTTTGTTTCTGTTTTGATTTTCAGCCTCGGGATGGTTCATCTCCTGTTGTAGTCACTCAAACACCTCTTTGGGTGTTTTTCGTAACTTGTCCGGGGGTGAGATTTGAACTCATGACTTTGGCGTGAGAGGATGTTAACCACTACGCCGGGGTCGCTCCCAGACCTAAAATTGTTTTCGGCATATATTATGGAAAACGGATTTTTTTGAAAAATCTGGTCGGGCTAGTGGTAAACAACATTTCCCACGGTAAGTTTTTTTTTGCCACGTGATTCATGAAACATGAATTGATCATCCGTTAAAAATGGCTTAATTTTAATTTCAATGCCTAAGAGTCTACTCAGTTTGCTTTTGAATACAAATTGATCACTAAATGCAAAATATCTTCTTCTATACGTAGGGAAACTCATCGTTTATAGAGCATCTTCCTATTCTGGCCATTTTGTCGACATTTCATTTTTTAAAAGTATGATTCGTACTGAAGGTAGTAAGAATGCATTTCGTTTTATTCAAACGTTTTTCTATGGGCTGATCGACATAGGAAACTATAGCCAAAAGCTGGCAAATTTACTCTATAATAATATGTTCTCCAAAGTTACTTGGGACACATTTCATCTAAAAGAGCAAAGCAATTAGTTTTATAATTGGTCGAAAAAGAAAATGCCTCTTCATCATGGCCTCTGCAGACCCCCCATCGCCATCGTTGCTGTTATTCTTTGAACCATTGTCCGTATGCATGGCCTCCGAGGGCTAGTTTATTATTATGATGGCTGGGAAGTTAATTTATATCTCCGAACTCTATGACACAAACACGGTCGTTCATTCGATAGCCTCTGGAACCGAAGCGAATCCTCAAACATTCCCGGTTTGCATGCAGTAAACTGTACAGATGGCAAAAAAGATGGACTCGCTGCTACGAGAGCATATATTTATCGTACGTACTCCAAACCCAAGCCATATTCAAACGCTGGCTGGGGTAGATTATAGGGGCATTGTGGATTAGAGTGTCTGCGGTTTTTATTGTGTTTCTACGCCATATCTTTGCCCTCGTCGCCAAACCGTCGTCAGTGGTAAGCTGTACGAGTATTTCCCATATCCTTGCGCTCCATTGTGAGGTATGTTTTATGCATACGCACAGAGCACTCATAATACAAGGTCCTTTTTTCTTCTTTTGACAGACTGATTGGAATGTTTGGAAATTACTTTTCCATACTTTCTCATTCTACTGGGGTTTTCATTTTAATATGCAGCAATACCCCCTTCATTTACATTGAGGATTAAAATGTCTGAAACATATCTTGGAACCATTTTGACTATGGCGAATAAAAAATATACGAGATCATCTCTCTGCTACCTTCGTAAGGATGTGAACAATAGTCATATGAGACACAGCAACAGGTAAGTCCAGATAAGGAAGCCTGTCCGCTACTATTATCCCTTTTTCGTATCATTTACCAATGATTTAAGGAAATTGATCAAACAAATCTGAAAACATCAGAATATTGTAAAATTTCTCAGTTCGAGTGGTAGTAATAACAACTTTCCTAAATGGTCTATTTCTCAGCTTTTTTTTCAACGAATTGAATTGATGTTCTGTAGATAATGATTATAATTAGTGATTTGTTAGATTAGTTGGTTAGCTGAGATATTTCAGTGATCTTACGCTTGCAAACAACGCGCTATTCGTGAGATTCCTGTTCATAGAAATACTCGTATCACATATCAATCAACTGCATTTTGGTGTGGTAGTATACACATATAGTTCCTCCTTATCGAAAGTGAGAGGAAACGAGCAAGAGAGAGGAAAGAGGATGTTTAATCACTTTGGGGTTACAGTAATCCCTCGAATAAGGACGGTGGGTAGTGCCTCCTGCAAAACTGGTTAGGAGACAGCGGAAAATATGCGGTGCACCCATTGTTGCCATTCATTGTTGTTATTTGGTGGATGGCTGTATGTATCATAATAGACGAGATCAGCTGAGGTCTTATTCTCTTCAGCCTTTCTCCTTGGCCCAGTAGCAGCGAGATGAATATTTCAACTTTATTATATTTTCGCAATAGAGTAATGCGTTTTATTGCATTGCTTTGGGGTGGGTTTT
Organism: Aedes koreicus; assembly: GCA_024533555.2. Lineage (NCBI taxonomy): Eukaryota > Metazoa > Arthropoda > Insecta > Diptera > Culicidae > Aedes > Aedes koreicus. The sequence continues at coordinate 1,303 of JAHHFK020005257.1, read as the reverse complement.
ATGGCTCCCTCCGGATATGAATCAATATGTGATGGATCACCAATGGATACCGATGCGACGCGATGGTTGTTTCTTAAAGGATCTCAGTTGGGGATTTCATTTGCGATGAAGAACAGTTTTAGTTTTCTGTATATTTATGACTAAAATATAAACGACTCATAAAGAAATTGCAAAATTGATTGAATAAATTAATATTGCCAGTAGATTAGTACGGGGATACTGCAGAAATTGAAATTTCCCATAGAAAAACTTAAATACTCATAACTTAATTGAAACTTTTAATAATTTAATGATTAAAAAGAAATCAAAATTATCAAATATTAAACGACTTACATAAAAAAATCCAAATTTTTCAAGGAAAACACAAACTTGTATAAAAATATCAAATAAGAAATACAAATATGCAAATGAAAGGGACAATTCTTCAACTTTAGCATAATCAACGTGCACATCTAACACTCCGGATGCACTGATGATGATAAGGACGCATTCTACGCGCAGCTCGAAGGCGAGTAAAGGGTGTACGGAATCAAATTGCGACACACACAAATATTCGGCAAAATTCGTCCGTTCAATCAAACATCTTCAAACTTTCCAGAAGTAAAATAAAACATGTTATTAATATTTTCCCATGTTTGTTTTATTCAATTTCAATTCCATATCCAAATGCACGAGCCTTCTTTTTACACTACTCATAAGGCCTGTACAACATTTGGACCAACTTTTTTTTGCGTGGCAATCCATTTTTTCTTCTGCATGTCTTCCTTCATGATGACCCAGTACTTTTTTTGGCACGAAATTGACCTCCTTAGCCTTGTACCACTCCAAAACCTCTTTCGAGTAATGGCACGAGGCTAAATCCGGCCAGAAAATCGTAGGACCATCCTGTGACCTCAGAAGAGGAAGTAGACGCTTTTGGAGGTTTTCTTTTGGGTACACCTTCCCATTGACCTGAGTTGTCACGAAAGGGTGCTCCACTTTCCACACGGGCAAAACCCATGAAAAATCACATTTCACACTTGCTGCAAACTTTGACATTTTCTGCTTTCTAACGTCCTCAGGGACATCGAATTCTACCTCATGAGCAGTGAAAAACTGGAGCCCTCGGAAGCTGCCGGAAGTCTGCTTTTACATAAGTCACATCATCCATAACGAGGTATTGTGGTTTTGTCAACATCTGGGTGTAGAGCTTCCGTGCACGTGTGTACCGTATTCGCCGTTCGTCGCGATTAGCGCCTTTTGGACTTTGTACATAGTCCTTCCGTTTTTGCATCTTGCAGGAACGTTTTGGTTAGATTCAGTT